>CM030863.1:5052903-5235403 GCA_018105865.1 Metaphire vulgaris
TTGTACAGGCCTACTTGCAGGGCCTGCTTTAAAAAAAGTTTATCGCTGCTCTAAACTCAGAAAATTTATGGACATACCCACAAAAAACAAGCAGAAGAGGTCATCTGGAAAATTTATTACTGCACAAAGCACAGATAATTGCATGTTACCACTGCACATGTTCATTTTATCACTACACATTTTCATTTTATCACTGCACATTTTGTGTATCACTGCATGCTAAAACAGGCCCTGCCTACTAGTACTGTATATTATAGTCAAGTCCATTATGCAGTATAATATTGACTACCGTTCTTCATAAGTACACATTTTCTTTGCAATCTCGCCAATCTGTATCACTATTTCATGCTTAACTTTATTGAAGAGATACAATTCAACGTATAATTAACAATTAATAAGGCACCATTATTATTTCACTATTTTCCAACATTTCGCCACGGCACGCTTCTACCGTTGTGGTGGCACAGTTGTGCGCCACAGCACACAGGTTGGGAAGCACTGCATTAAGGTATGGATTTTATGGATTTTAGGTCAACGGAGACAAGCATATACTACATATTGAGAAATTCACTTTTGGAGTAGACCAAGAAAGTCCAGTACAGGAGGAATGTCAAATAGAGAAATCTACAAAATGATCCATTACTCTACACACGTCCATGGACAAACAGATTCAAAGGTACAAAGTTTGAAAAAAAGAAATATCACATTAATCCAAATACCTATAATTATATGTGTTTGGATTAATGTGATTTTTCTTTTAATTATAATTATAATTGGATAATTATTGGATAATTATAATTATCCAATTGAGAAGACCAATAAATCAGTTTATTAGCAGCAAAGTTGACCTGCAAGCTGTAAAGAGCCATGCTATAAGAATAAAGATAATCATCATCACTCATAGGTTTCGGGGTTTAATATCAACAGAAAGGATGCAAATCAATTCAAAATAGTAAGGATTACCAGTAATCTCAATAGATGCTTTAAAATAACCTCATCTAACTTTTCTAACTTTTTAATCAGAAAGATTTGACACAATCATATTTATCTTAAAACTCTATCTGCAACTTTTTGCAGTCATCAGATGTACAGCCAATATGCAACCATTCAGTTAATTCCTTAAATCTTTAAATAGACATCCCTACAGCATTTAATTTCAGCAAATAACAATATAAATTATATTTTTATTGGCAGTCCTCTAAAAAGTTCTGCCCTGTCACATGACCTTTAAAGCTCAAACTCCAAATACAAGATCTGTCTGGGATTTCTTTTACAGAAGTCTTAATAGCAGATCCATCAAAAGTCTTATCATTACACCATTGCTGCTGATTCCATGCATGACCCTCTTTCTGAAAGACTTGAAACTCATCTCTTTATCAGGATGTGGTAATTACAGCAGAGCATTTCTGAGCGAATCTTCAGAAGAGGCGCTATACAAATATTCTTCAACATTACATTACATGGGTCTGCTCTTTCTGCACTTTACAGGATGCCTGTAGTTCCCTTATTACACAACACAATAGTGGGTATCATATTAATGTTAACAGCAGACAAATCCCTCAATTTTTTTTTACAAACCATCCACTCTCAAATGCCTTGAAACCCTAATGACCTGTGCTCAAGTCCTTATGACTGTGTTATCATATTCCCCTCATACCATCTGCAGCTAACCCAAGCTGAATCATCAACACTACTGCTATGGAATAACAGCACATAACTATGTGGAGGAAAACAGGCCAACATCTGATAGAGTAAAGACTGTTATTCCAAAATAACCTGTTCGTCATGACACTACAGCATCTTTAAACCAGTGTAACCCGGTAAGTGATAAAATATAAAATCTCCCCTGCATCTGCAACTCTGTAACATATCACGTAACACATCACACGCCTTTAAATTGTGCTTCTAATCAATAAGAAGTTTAGAAACTATTCCTCTGTAATCAAAGGCAAGACATTGAAGCCAAAAACATCTGACAAAAAAATCTAACAATATGCTTAAGCTACAAACTAACAACTTCAATAAAATTTACTACAATTATTATTAACTCAACACACACACACACACACACACACACGCACATCAATTTGGAAGCAATAAAATAAAATCAGTAAACTTTGCAAGCATGGTCTGGGAGAAATTGTTAAAACTCAATTTTTCATACCACAGGTTAAAGTTTAAAAACTCAGGTGGATAACAAACAAATAGTACCAAGCTACATTAAAATAGCTAAGACAGCTACAATTGCTATATAATAGCTAAAGTAGAAGAGGCCTCAGCAATTAAAAAGACCAACTGATGAAACACCTCAAAGCCAAGACATAGAGCAACACAACTGTAACAATCATACAAATACATACTCACCAACGACAGCACACACACACACACACACACATAAATATATAATTACAATATATAATTACATATTCAGCAATCTACCACAGTAGAAGCAAAATCAGAAATTGACCCTTTAACATCATCAGGCACTAAACAAACATGTTATAAGAACACTGATGTACAGCCCATAACCTGCCTTGACAGTCACTGTACAGTGTACAATTAGTAGCACTTTTTCAGGCTCACTGTTGGCTTCAGGTTCCAGTAACTAAGTTAACACATCTGAGTAATTGAAAGAGTGCCAGAAGCTAAACAGAGTGACAATTAATTTGTTTTCATAGCATTGCAAGTCATAAGTGAGTTATTTTTCAAATACTTCCAGTCTAAGTAAATCACAGTAGGGTCAGATTCTATAAATGTAAATCAATGTTCACAGTGGATGAAGCATCAAATGTTTCTCTCCATCAATCAATCACCATATCTGGGCTCAGATAGGATCACCCCATTGCTCAACAAAAATTCTCATCAGTACTGTATTATCTCGGGTATAAGATGCACCTATGTATAATACGCACCCTTAGTTTCTAGAGTTATCATCATGTAAAAATGTTAATACCTATGTATAATATGCACCCACAATTTCCTATGAGAAATTGAGAATCTCTAATTAACCTGGATAACCACAATTGTCTTTCAAATTCTGCATAAAATTGGAAGAGTAGACAGTTTCCTTCCACCAGTGGCCATCATTAAGCCATAAAACAATAAGCCTACATCATTTTTTAGCTATCAATGACAGAATGTCTATTGAGTAACCTGGACAATCACATTTATCTGGCAAATTCTTTTTGAAAATTGATATTCAAACAAAGTTTTTCTCCACCACCGACTGCATACATAAAATTGTATGTACATAAAATTTATTTCTACGTATAATATACACCCATACCTTGTACTGATTTTTAAACAGAAAAAGTGTGTCTTATATGCAAGATAATACGGTATGTCCTCACACCATCATTGTCTGTATCTCTAAAAGGATTTGCATTGTATAACCCAGCAACTGTCTTCCTTGCACCCAGGACAAGAGTATCTATGGAATTTGAGGAAAAGGACCATCCAAAATAACTGGAGAAATCAGTGCTATTAATAATAATAATTAAATAATAAAATGGTAAATTCCAAGCTTTAGGTACCATCTATAAGAAGCAATGGTCTTCGAATACAGTTTTCCACTTGTGTTTAGAGTACATCTAATGTAAGTGTTGTAGCATTGAGTGCAGAGCTTCTCATATCAAGAAATGAGGATGACTAACTCTTCAAATGAAGCATAACTTCCTGTTCAACAGATCCTGTGACCTGTTGAAGGCCTGGCATTGGACAGCAGACTCTCTTCACTTATATGTATCGGCAGAAATGTTCATCAAACAAAAGCCCAAAATATCTCACTTAAGAATAAGTGGTATGCTCAATGAAAAACTAGAGAACCATTCAGCAACTGATAATACAGTTAATCGACTTCTGAGGCTAAAGCATCAGATGGAGAAAGGATGGTTTAATGCATGCTGACTAAGGATTACAAGTTCCTGTGGTAACACCTGCAGTGCAGTCCTCCACACAAATGCAGTCTGATAAATATTTTAAAATGCTTCCGCTTCCAGGACAAGAATTTACACAATCTCAATTACAAGATGTCTCCATTTAAGACAATTACTGAAAACTCAGACAGCATTACTAATTCATAACTTGTTTCCACCATTGGTCTAATAGGATCTTGGTTCCCATTGTTGCAAGACTAACAGGAAAACACTGCAGTCAGCCTTATAGATGTTTGCTTTATTAGGTAATCACCACAAACACAATAAAACAGTCTGCAGCTTTTTCTTTCAATGGTGAAATGCAAGAGTAGACCTATATTTCTTCAGAGCTGTCAAACATTAATTAAAAAAGCAACAGAGACTGCTGTCCACTCAAACTGTCAAATAAATGACTACTGGCAAACATTTACAGGCAAATGAATTCAATAAACATTCACAGGCTGATTATAATTATTAATTTCAGCATAGAATTACAATGACTCTGCTTTCAATTGCTTTTGGCTTACTTACACTGGTCAGCTATTTGAGTAGCACATTATGCAGGATGAATGACACCTGGGAATAAGAATGTGGATACCACCTGGATGTTCATTGGTTAGTGTGCTGCAATGTGTCTCATGAGGTCTAGGGTTCAAACTTCAACAGCAGCAAGGTCCTCATCCTATCAACTGAGCCACCATCAATGGCCTCATTCTGTCAATGCCATGAAATAATGAAGGTCTTAAATCTGGAGTTCTTCCATGGGCATTGGACATACAGATCAACCTTTGCTCTTTTTATAATATGTCAATACTTCAAAACTTACAACTTGATAAAGGCTTTCAAAAAGAACTTATAAAATAGAAGCACCATTTGAAATTTTGCCTCAAATTACTTGGCAAAAAGAAGCAACCAATAGTGATCAATAAAAGAGTTTCATGACAGAAAATGCATAATTTTCTTAAAACTTTTTCCATGGAATAATCTTGTGAAAATCTAAGAATTTTAAAACAATCAATTTTGTTTGCATACTTCAAATTCTTCTGGGAAACTTAAAATACCTCAGTTAACTTACAACAGATTTTACTTTCTAATTTAAGCACAACCTACCAGAGAATCCACATACTTGCATAGAGTTCACTGTAAATCAAGAAGCAAACAAGAGTTATCTTTAATTTTGGACAGTAAAGGAAAATGACATTCTCGAACCAATATTGGAAGCTTTGGATACTTGTTCAGCAATGGTCCCTTGTGACATTTTAAATAAACATTTATTCACACTAATTAAAAGTTATGGGCTAATAGCCACATAATATATGGATCAACAGCATTGAAAACTGATGGCTCAAGAGATACTCAAGTCCATGAAACAACACCAACAGATAGACAAGAATGTGAAATGAATGTGCTTTGGTCACATAGATACAATAACCATGATACATCACAGTGGTCACAAAGGCTGACTAAGAAATTCCTAAGTCTTAAATGATCAGTTATTATGCATCAGGCATTCTGCAGTCATGGCCTAGGTAAGGCAGCTAGAAACACTATACAGGGCCAAGCCCCTATTCTGCTCCTAGGCAAAAACTAGACCAACTGGGTCAGCCAGTACACTAACCACCTAGGATTATTTACAAGAGGAACATCATCTGTTGTTTGCAAAATACCATGCATTATTTCTACACATTCGATTTTTAATTAAACATATCTTAGCATGCTGCATACATTAAAAATTATTATAATTATTTTTAAAATTATTCTATATGTGCATGTATGTGGGTATGACTGTATGTGTATGAGTGTATGAACGGGGCACGGACATTCTCCGCCCTGGACATTATCCCCCTCCCCAAAGAAGTAATGAACAATGTAAATCAATATCATAGATCTTAATTTTAAAAAGGTACTTATCAGTTATCTGATGCCAGGGTTGCCGTCAGTATCATTTAGGGTGATTGTAGGACATTCTCCCCTGGACATGGTTTATGGTGTGAGTAATGATTATAATCAAAGCCCATAGAGTAAACAAATGGGGATTATGTCCAGCAGGGTCATTTCAAAGAGTGTACCAGGGGAGGGGAGGGAGGGGATAATGTCCGGGGGATTATGTCTAGGGGAAGAATGTCTTACACTCCTATGAACAGACAGTTGGAGCCTGCAAACACTCTGGTTGCAATATAAAGCTGTTTCAGGTCAGAGCATGACCAGGATGTCTATATCTAGAACTGGTAATTAAAATTTGAATTAAAATTACTATTTTTGATGCTGTGCTTGTCACAAATAAAGATTATTAAAATGAATAAAAAAGCGATATTATGCTTAAATCATTTTAAATTTTATCACGTGAAAATATTAAATGAACAAGACAGTCAAAATGACACCACACTCAAGTGATCTTCCTCTCCTGTTAAAAAGTAATTCATTGATTTCAGCATCAGAACCTTAAGCCTTCTGGGATCTTTCGGTTGACATACATGTCCAAAGAGACTGAGTTTTTCTAATGGAGCTCCTCATAAACCCCTTCTTGAACCATCAAATCCACAGTATTTCCTTAGGATATCCATTAGAGAGATCTTCTGCAATAGCCAATGACTTGCCTTCTTTTGATTTATGGTTCACAGTTGACCATAGCAGGTAATGGGACAGTCCAATTTGCATAAACAAATAAGAAGAGAAGACACATCAAATGAACACAAAAGGACCGGACTATTCACAACTCCCATTACATGAGTGTATAGAGGGGAGAAATGAGTATGTGAAGTGTAGAGCCAAGTGAAACTTCAAATACTTCAAAAAGGAAACCAAAATTTGTTCTGAAGCTTTGGAAATAAGGGCCAAAGCTACAAGAAACAAAGAGGACCTATGGTTTATTATGGGTTCCTACCAAGGGCAGCACACAGAATGGGGCGGCAAGTCTTTCACAGATACATCATCTCAGAAAGGTTAAGAACCACTGGTCTAAAGTAAGTCAGATCTCCGTTTCATCATTGTTTCTTGTAGCTATGGTCATTATTTCCAAAGCTTCCAAACAATTTTTGGTTTCTTTTTTGAAGTAAGTGTTTTAAATTAAACAGTGAACATGTTGCAATTGGCTAAAAATTACCATCACCAACTGTCTTTTCTAATGATGTTTATCAAGCAACTCTTTAATTAATATTTTCTTGAAGGAACATCTGAAGCACTCCCTTAGTCAATTTAACTCTAATTCCATGGAGATATTAGAGGCATCAGCAACAATTACTTAACTAAGCCTCTTTTTCTCTTTTAAATTTATGACAGGAATTCCACCTGATGCTTTTATCTTTTACGAATGAGCATTATCACTCATTCATCAGGTCTTGTAATTAATTTCTGCTAAATTTAGCCAGTAGTACCAGTACTCTGTCATCTGAGTAGCTAAGATTTGAAACTTTTCCCAGGCCATGCTACCTCAAAAAACGCAAAAAGCGTCATTGCCATCAAAGCCACTAGAGGACCATTTCATAAATAACTAGCAAACAGACACAAAAACATATGAAATCAGAATATTAACAGGCAGCATAGTACATGAAAAAAACAGTACATCAACAAGTGATAAACAAAATGTGAAAGTTCCTCAGGGCAAATTCATTTATGATATCATATAACAGTTGCTGATTATAGATATGAATGATATCAATAAGCAACTATCCAGAAATCTATGCCTACAAGTATAAAATAACATCCACATGCACACACGTGTGTGTACACACACACACACAGTAACATATATATGTATATCCAAATAGCTTCAAAAATCATAGCCAGCGCTTTATCAGATTATAAACCACAAATAGCATTCATAAAAGCAAAGCAATGAAACGGATTTTTTCACAATTATTGTCTCAAAAAACTTTCTAAAAGTTTATTAGGCATTGTGTAGACTCAGTTAGAACACAGGAAACAAGAATGAAAATATCAACACGAATGATTCATCGAAATAATCATGTTCACAGTTAGGTTGTCCTACTATCATAAGTGCTAAAGTAGACTGTGGTCAGAGTGTGATGATGTTAAATCTAGGTAACTGAATTCAAGACTGTTTTCTCAGAGTCCTTCAACAAGCAATGGACAGTTGCAGCAGAACAGCAGACAATTTCACAATCAACATACAGGTACCGGATGTAAAAGTCCAGAGTCCTTCATTATGAATCTGTAAGAAGGCATTTCTTAAATTAGATAAGTTTATTTATCGAGTAACATTCTTAATCTGTGACAACTACTACTTCCTACTACTTCATAGGCAGAGAGTCACATTCCCTCTGAGGCTCACAGAGCAGCCAAAGCCTTCATTCGAAACTACAGAGATTTACATCCTGTGAACAGTTTATAGGAATGCTTTAATATTCATTAACTTTTCACACTCAATGCTCTGAAATGCTCAATAGAGAGCTAATAGTAAGTAGAAGTACATCATGGAAGCCCAATGGGTGAAGAGATGGAGGAAGTGGAGATACAGTTGAACAGTTGACAAACTCCAAGCTGAATATAGCCACTCTCAATGGCAGAGAAATATAGCAAAACAGCTTCCCATAAGAAACAGAGCATGTTCATTAAAACCTCAAGTTATCTTTAAGACATGGGCACACTTGATAGCCTCCCACCTGTCCACCGGACACTCTCTACTGACAACATGTTCCCTTCCTATAGATTGCCAATGGGGAGAAGAAGGTATTCTATTTCCATCCAGTCTCAATTTTGAATACACACTGGTAAAAAAAAACAGACCCGGAATTTCTGCGAGATTCAAAAGCTAAATTCTGGATGAAAAGGGTTCAGAAAACATTCAGTGTACACACTGCTTTAGTCAAGCTCTACTGTTTGACTATGGTCAGGGCCACAGAGAGAATTTCCAGGCCCCAGTACAAAAAGTAGTAACGGGTCCCTAACCTGCCAAGTGTGCGAAAAAGTTTATGACTTTTTTGCTTGTCAGTCTTTTTCAAAGCAGAATTCTGGGTCCTTGTTACAAGTACAAGTCTGAAAAAGTGTGTTGATGACCTTTTTTCGTGGCTTATGGCATTGATTATTTAACGCCATCGGCCCGTGATTAGGCCTAATCAGACATTCGCTCATGATGATGACCTTTTTTCTGTTGTCAGAGTCTTTTTCAGGGCAAACACTATTGCTAATACATCATCATCACCGGACAGAGGCCTCTTTGAGCTCCCTGGGCCTCGGAACAATGTACCGCGGCTGCATCTCCCCCCTCTCCTCAGGCCTGGCTATGGTGATACCTATGCAGCCGGAATTTACAAGTGACAATATTACAATGCAATATAACTCATTCTCAAATTAAGACATTTAGATTCTCTGCAGAATAACAATTCCACATTAAGAAAACATTGCAGAAATCCTACAAATCACCATTCTACAAGATAACCTATATAAGACGGTTCCATTATGATGCTGTTTTGCATCTGGGACATAGGACAAACCACAGCTGTAGACATTAATTCCTACCTCAACATTTGAAACCATAATTAGTTGTCTGTGCAAAAGCATCAGTATGTTGAAAAGCACACAGACATACTGGCATATTTGACTCAGGTACCTCTGTAATTATCTTTTATTGCCAATATTCCAAGCCTCTTGCTTGACACTTCTCCAATAGAACAAAATTACAGGAAATATCCCAACAATAACAAGAGAACCAAGTCAAGTCACTTTGCACTCTCTAAAATTCTTACTCAATTAGAAGATGATTTCGACTGCATCTCTCTCTAAGCAAAACCAGTAATTAAGAGTTACAAAGAAATAAACAATTTGCTTAAATTAGATATTTTAAAGTAAAAAACACTTCATCAAGGACTTTCACATTTAAATTATGAAATTCAATTACTACATTCTTCAGATTTCAAATAACAAATCTTTGACCCAAATGAAAGAGAATAACATTAAGCCCTGCATTAGATTGACTATTTTCTTCAAGGACCTCTTTAGAGAGTAAATCCCCTGAGGTCTGTGACTTTCTTGCAAATTATACACAACAGAAGTGACCTCCTGACACTCTTTGCCGGTGACTGCACTCTCCATTGCAGACATCCACATATCTGGAATGTTTTGCAAAGGATGCCAACCCTTCTGCCTGACACCAGCAACTGCCAGTAATTGACCAGGTTGAAGTCTCACCACAGCACACAGCACAATCCAACTCATTATTACAGGAAAATCCCCTAGATACATCAATTATTGGGCTAACAATAACACCTGTTAAAATATTTCATTTGGCCTTGCAGACAATTAATATGCTTCTCTGAACTGGGTTAACTTGGACCTTTAGTCACAATTGACACATTTCTGGTCACCTGAAGTCTGTATTAACAGAGTTTAACTGTAGTTGGTAACTGAGCAGACAACAAATACTGCTACTTCCAGCATCTATTTGACCAACAAGACTAGCATAGCATAGCAGATGGAGGCATGAATCTCCATGGCAACTGTGCAGCTGCTAACCATTGAATGAACATGTACATAGAGCACAGTTCCAGCACAGCTAGTCTTTCTCAGTGTCCTGTTCTAACTAAGCCCAATTGAATGAAATCTGAACCTCATATAAGTGACAAACCCACAAACTGCACAAACTCATCTCCAATGTCTCAGTACTGTTGTTCACATTCTGAGACAACATCTCCGGCACCAAACTTAATATTTATCAGCTGAGTTGTGTGATGATAAGCGAATTCAGGATCACCTGATTCAGATCTTCTGATTGATGTCCTATTGCACTGGACAAGTAACACACATGACAGACATCCCAGGGTCTTCAACGAAATAGCACCACCGGTTCACAGTATCACTTGGACAGTAAAAGAGCCTCAAAAACTATCTTAAGGCAAGTAAAATTGCCCCCCCCCCCACCCAAGTACACTTACACTCACTCACCCCAGTCATTAGAAAATGCTGTCATCAGGAATGTTAGCTCAATGAGGCAAATCTCCTGCAGACAAGTGTCTGCAGCACAAGGCCAATGCCAATGAAGCACTCCTGTGGGGGGATTCAACATGACTGCTCCACTGACAGCAGGTGCGTCTCTCGGATCCTCTGTCTCACAGTCAGGACTAGGACCGCACCAGAAATACTAATTATAATGAGATCCATTTTGCATCTCAACATCTCAACTCAAACTAACCCAACCAATAACATCATACAAGAGCTGCAACCACCAAGAGACCAATCAATCTCACCACACCCAACAGATTATATTTTAAAAATTTACAAGAAATTATAAACAACAAAATCAGACTAAACGATTAGACACAAATTATACCACACAGTCAAAAGAGAAGATCCTATGAACAGGAATTTACAGTCAGGGAAGATAGATTTGCTTTAGCTTTGATCTTTGAAATGTGTAACTGTCTATGAGTAGATTCATAGATTCATAGTAGATTCATAGATTGAATCAGAATAGCAAACTGAATCACAGTCATTATGCAAATTTAATTCCATAGCCTAGCAACATCAGTTAATTAATTGGATTCTTCAAATACCAAATCAAAAATACTTTGTTTAACTGACACTAAAATTTATGTAGGCTCGATCAGCTATTCAATTTGCGGGAGTTGTTCTTTTGAGGCAGTCCAGTTACATGCCTCTGAATTACATCCAGTGAAGTACATACAATGCATAATTTTATAACAATTATATCTTAATTACTACAGTTCAGTTCATTAAACTTTCCAAATATAAACATCCTCATCGTCGTCGCCGCCGCCGCCATAATCATCATCATCATTATCATCATTGTCATCATCATCATCATCATCATCATCATCATCATCACGTAACACACAGCCAGAGTGGCCGTTGCATTTGCTCTCCATAATGAGCACACTGCAGTGTTTTGGTGGCTGTTAGTCCACAGTCATCACAGATTTGATGAAACCAGGTGGTGGTGGTCTTCCTCGAGGTCGATTCCAATCAAGGGCATTTGTGACTGTCTCTGGCAGATGCAGCCAGGCGGAGTGCGGCAGAGGCAGGTACTTCGATTGGGAGTTGTGCTACACGTCCAAAGAGACCAAGACGCCGACGATGGATTTGTGAATGCATAGTCTCCTGGCCAGATCGTAAATAAATCTGGTCATTGCGTACAAGTCTAACCAACTAACATTCAAGATCTGACGCTGGGCCTTTGTGTGTAATGCCTCGATTTTCTGCAGTCTTGACTGGTCATAGCCCAGGTCTCCCTGCCATAGAGAAGAACTGGGACAACCAGAGAGGTGTACATCCGGAATTTGGTTTTAAGGCTTAGATTCTGTTGCCTCCAGATGTAAATATAAACAGATACTCTTTAAAACTACTCCAAACTAAAAACAAACAAGAGGGAAGCAGCTAGCAGTTTCAAAATGGAAGCAAACAAGCTGAAGGGAAACAAAGTAAAGTCTGACCAATATGTCTCACCACACAGGAGCATGTATGCTCACCCCATTCTACTTGGCAATTTGCCACTTAATTGCAGCTCAATCATAGACAGACACAGTGTGTGTGTGTGTGTGTGTGTGTGTGTGTGTGTGTGTGTGTGTGTGTGTGTGTGTGTGAGTGTGTGAGTGTGCTTGTGTGTACACTTCACACTTTGTTCCTAGAGGAACAGAGGCCTAAAGTGAAACTTATACACAATGAATTCGCTTAAAACTGAGAAATCCACAACCACACAATCACAAATGAATTCAATAATGATGGCCTTAATGAGAAAGAGGCTCCAGAAACATCCCTCATTACAGATAGTAAAAGGCCCGTTCAGTAAATTCCTCAGAGATAATTACTGAGCCATTGAATAAATCACAGCAGCTGTTTCACTGCAATTATGAAGAATAAATTATAATTTCCGGCCCTAAAGAAAGGCTAATCAATAGCACATAGCAGAGTATGAGGTGCAGTTTTCCTGTTACCAAAAGCATGAAAATCAACAGTTTAAAGGTCAACAATTGAAGTCAGATCAAAAGCCACAAATCTCATAAAAGGTCATCCATAAATTACATCACCGAATTTTGGCACTTTTTTGCCCCCCCCCCTACATAACACGACTTCACAAAACGTCAGACCCCCTAAAATATGACGTCACAACGGACTGACCCCCTCCCATTTTCATCTTCCGAAAAGTCTTGACAGGCAAAAAAAGCCATCCTTGTATTTTTTCCTCTCGAAAAACCCTGACAAGCATAAAAAGGTCGAAGGTCATCATCTAAATTTTTTTTTGCAAGAAGTCACATTTACAAACCCTCCCCATTGTCACACTTCATCACAAATGGCCGGACCCCATCCCCCCTAACCGCGTGACATAATTTATGGACGACCCCTAACACAACGCATGCAAGGCTTTGCAGCAAAACATCCTTAAGACTAGGATCAAACTCTCAAGCAGTAATGTGTCTGATTATTTCCACTTCCAATAATAAACAGGGCATCCACAAATGACATGACAAGGGAGCCTCAACAGTTACTGTCTAATTAGATGCCACAAACTGTTTCCCTACAAACATGCATTAAACCTCTAAGAGTGAGAGGTTTAGGCAGAATTTAAAGCTTCATCTGAAAACATATGTAAGTCTCACTTATATAATGTCCATCCCTCCCTCATTCCTCCTCTCCCTCTCATATATATGTGATGTGATGAAATGAAAAATGTTGTGTTTCAGTTATAACATTTTTCTTATCTCTTCTTTTTCTTTTTTGTTATATGCTCAAAAAGAAAAGATAAGAAAAATGTTGTCACTGAAACACATATTTCCTTCATTTCATCACAATTACAATGTTGACAAAATGTATTAAAATTACACTAATTTTCCATACAGTTACCCTGCTGTTATCACTTTCAACTTCTGGCAAATTTATCCACAATTCAGTCAATTGAATGAAATAGGAATCTGATAATAATTCAAATGGCTCTAAGGGACTATCAGTATTGGCAATGCTTCAGTTTTACCACACAAAAAAACTATTATTCTGAAAATTCTGCTATTCTTCATGCAAAATAATTTTTATTTTATTTCATGGATTAATAACCAGCTGTTTAACTCAAGCACTATTAAGGAAAGCCAAATTCATAGAACAGTGCAACAACAATAATCACCATTTTAGGCAAAAGTCCACCTCAACAAACAAGTGCAAAAATTAAATGAATTCACACTGTCATTCTACGGTATATTAACCCGTCTGAATAATTAATATGATTTACTTGCAATTTCCACCACAACATTAAAAGTTAAATTCACTGATTTTGCCAGCACTGGTCCAATTCACAATCAACTAAATTGTGACACTGTGATTTTGAGACATCTTCAGAGCAATTTAAAAACACAAGAAGAAAGTTTCTTGCTTCAGCATAAGCTGTAATTCTACACCAATTCAACACTGCTGCATTCCGTGTCTCCCTCAAAGAGAGCTAAATAGCCCTTACGTTCACTCAATTGCCTAGTACTTCCCTCACATAAACCATAGTTGTCCATGCATAAACCCTCTACCAATGAAACACGAAGGGCAATACAAAGTATACAAAGTGTAAATTTGTTCCGTTCAAGCACAGATATGCTTCAATACACACGACCACAACAACTTGATTCAGACTAACAACAACAATCTCCATTCATTTCTTATTTGTTTTAGTCTAAGTAAAGACTGTCCACCCTCAACTAGCTCCATCGCTCCCATTCAAACAATACGATAGTTTTCTACGTAAATACCTCAGTCAACCACAATATCCAGACGCAAAATACCGATCTCATCGAATACAACTAACAATCTGATCCGTGATTGTCTCGACCTGTGATCAAAAGGAACGGAGATCGAAGGAAGGGGATCAGAGAATGACCTCACATTAAAAAATGCCTAAAGAATCGCTTCTCACCCCAGACGTTCAGCCATCCTTCGAAGACGACGACCTCCGGAACAGCGTCGGCCGACAGTCGATCCATCGGAGTCTCTAGTTCTCCGCGATTCGAAACATAATAAGACAGTTTTCCACAAAAGAAATATAAATTATTTTCCGCTGTTAAAACATCTAATCCACGATCGACATCTTGCTTCGTTCTGATCAGGGCACCAGACTGCGCCACACGATTCGCTTCACTCGACAGTCGACAGCAGATGTATTCGCTTCATTTACCTTTTATAGCGCTTTATAAACGCGTGATTTAAACTTTAAAGTGGCTTAAGAGTTAAGACTTTAGGAGACGTTGCTGCCTATGTGAAAGCAACTTTGCTTTAATTCTTTTTGCTGTCCGCTTGCTCAATAAGAGAAATGTACAAAATATCAAGAATACCTCCCTATTTTTAATTGGTATATTTAAGTCATCTAGACATTGGGGGAGTTTAACAAAGTTTTTTTTGGGGGGGGGGCAGATTTTGGAGAAGTCATACTACTTGCCAAAATGTCAAAATTTTTGGGGGGTAAATTTCAAACTTGGAGGTGAATTCCCCCAGAGAAGGTCTAGAATAAATAAACACTGCACAATAAATATGATTGCTTTTTGCCTGCAGTAAATGCGAAATAAAGATATGTATTTCCTGTAATGCTATTTTCGGGCATCTTTATCTACACTTTAAAGAGCTAGATTTTTACCTGACTAACTTTGAGGTAAAACTGAAGCCAATAATTCCAGTAGGCCTATTGTGAAATTGTTTTCCAAGTCCGATTGAATTGTAAATTTATACTATGGCTTCTAAATTCCAAATCTTTGATTGGGATTACTGTAATAATAATAATGTGATTTTAAGTGGTTTAGGAGGCTAAGTAAGCCTGTGTGAAAACCACTGATGTAACCATCTGCATTCAATAACCTAGTTTATCTAGATAGCCTTTGAATCCGTTCACTGTTTCAACTGTCACTCCCACCTCGTCCAAACTGTTCCATTTGTCCACAACCCTTGCACTAAAAAAGTTTTTCTTTCTTGGACCAACCCTCTGCTTAAACATTTTGCACTTGTGGCCTCTTGTGCTGCTATAGTGTGCCAATGTAAAGAATCGATCATATGGCACATCTACTTTCCCAGTCATTATTTTGTATGTTTCTATCAAATCCCCCCTCTTTCTCTTCTCCTTTCTAATGTTGTCAGTCCACAATATTGAAGTCTTTTTTCGTAGCTTAAATTATGGCACCCATTGACCATCTTCGTTGCTCGTCTTTGCACTTTTTCTAAAAGTTCTATATCTTTTTTCAAGAATGGATTCCAAGCCTGAACACAGTATTCCAGATGAGGCCTTACTAATGACTTATAAAGTTTAATGATTATCTCTTTGTCACGACTCACAATTGTCCTTTTCACCATTCCCAACATTTGGTTTCCCTTTTTGCTGCCTCCATGCATTGGTGAGATGGATTCATACTTCTATGGGTGATTATCCCCAAGTCTCTTTCTTTTTCTGTTGTGGTTAGAACCTTCCCCTAAAGAATATTCATTACCATTATTAGACTTCCCAACATGCATTACAGAACATTTATCAATATTGAAAAGCATCTGCCAGTCCACAGACCACTGAAACAATTTCCTTAGATCTTCTTGTAAAATTTTTGCATCATCCTCCGAGTCTATATTTCTGCATAACTTTGTGTCATCGGCAAACTTTGAAATTTTGGACAGTAATCCTTCATCGATATCATTTATATATATTAGAAAAGCAATGGCCCAAGCACTGAGCCCTGAGGCACTCCACTGATAACTCTTGCCCATTGCGAATGGCCTCCCTAATGCCAACCTTCTGTCTTCTTCCCTTCAACCAATTTTCAATCCATCTGAGAATATTGCCCCTTATTCCACAGGACTTCAGTTTGGCAGCCAGCCTTATATGGGGTACTTTATCAAAAGCTTTGGCAAAATCTAATTATATTATGTCTACTCCCTTGCCCTTGTCTAGCTTATCAAAAACCTCCTCCAGAAAGTCCAACAGGTTGGTCAGGCATGAACGCCCCTTTGTAAATCCATGCTGACTATCTTTAACAATTTTATGCCTAGTCAAATGTTCCAAAATGCTTTCTTTCAGTATTTTTTCCATAACTTTACCGATTACAGATGTTAGGCTCACTGGTCTGTAATTGCTTGGTTCACTTCGTTTTCCCTTCTTGAACAGTGGGCTGACTAATGCGTCTCTCCAGTCTTGCGGTACTACTCCAGTTCTGAGTGATTCATTGATTATCAAAGCAATTGCATGTCCTATTTCATTTCGAACCTCGTAAAGAAACTTTGGATGTAAGCCATCTAATCCTGGGCTCTTGTCTGTCTTTAAATTGGTCAAAACCTTGATAACACATTCTTTTGTACACACTATATCTGTTAGCATTTCTTCTTCATTTCCATCAAACACAATTTTGGCTTCTGGCATAGTATTTGTATTTTCCTCTGTAAATACTGAACAAAAATAGTTATTTAGAATCTGTGCAGTTTCTACATCGTCTGTTATTGCACATCCTGCGCTGTCCAAGAGGGGACCGACTGTGTCCTTTCGTCTCAACTTTCTATTACAATATTTGTAGAAACTTTTACTGTTCTGTTTTATATTTTTTGCTAATCTACCTTCAAAATTTGCAATAGCCATCTTGTTAGTAACTGCTGATGCTTTTCTTTTCTGAGTGTACTGTTCCTCCAAGATCTTAAGTCTGTGCTGATTCTGCTCATTTCCTTTACTTGCTAATCTGAGTTTACTTAGTTTCCTCCACGCTTTGTTTTTCGCCCTTCTTTTTCGTTGCACTTCTCTTGTTATCCAAGGAAGTTTGTTATTAATTTTCTTCTGTTTGGGAGTGGTCAATTCTATGACTTTGGACATACATTTGGTAAATATGCTCCAGCCTTCCTCGGTGTCTTTTCCTGTTATCTCCCTCTCCAAATCCATTTCTGTAATCATCTTCCTTGCCAGGTCATATTCTCCCTTAAAAAAGTTACGTCTATCCAGAAACTGCTTTTGTTGACCAATCCCAAAGTTAATAGTAAAACTGACCATTTGGTGATCACTTGTTGCAAAATTCTGCCCAACCTCCACGTTGAAACTATATTCTCCTCTCTTGTTAGAACCAGGTCTAATATGTTGTTGCCTCTTGTTGGCCTTGTCACATGCTGAAACAGAAAATTATCATTGACACAGTCCAGAAATTTCCTATCACATGATCTCTCTGTATCCAGCGTTTCCCAGTCTACATGATAATTAAAGTCACCCATTATAACAACATTTTCTCTTGATACCTTGTTCAATAAAGCAAACATTCCATTATCTGATTCTTCCATAGCACTTGGTGTTCTGTAACAAACCCCTACCAATATTTTCTCTCGGTGACTTCTGATTTCACACCATATATGCTCCTTGAAGTGATCATTTTCTATGTCTGTTCGCTCCATGGCATGCAAGCCTTCTTTAATGTAAAGTAGTACCCCTCCTGCTCCATGACCTTTGCTGCTCTGGTTTTCCCTATCTTTTCTAAACATAGCATATCCCTGCCTGTGTGAAAGCCACAAGAGACGCTAACGGGGCTTGAACCCGCTCCTTCAGCCTACCGCTCCAGCGCGTAACCCACTTTGCCATCGTCCGCCCCCATTCTGAGCCCAGCTGCCCTTTCAACCTTTAAGTTTAAACCGATCAAGCAATTTTATAGAGTCACGTGTGCTTCAAGTAGCTGTTCAAGCGTCTATGATGCTTACGACGAAGATTTTGATAGTGACGACCTTGGAGTAGAGGTGGGTCGATTAATCGAAATCGTAATCGAAATCGCGATTTTTGGAAAAACCGAAATCGAAATCGAGACGATTATTAAATAAATCGAAATAATCGATAATCGTCGAAAAAATAATCGAAATCGCGATTATTTTTCGATTATTCCCGTAAGTTATATTATACAATATTTCCGATTCAAAGAAAGATCAATTTACCGTTGATTATCAGATTTTCATTATAATAATAATAATGTGATTTTAAGTGGTTTAGGAGGCTAAGTAGGCCTGTGTGAAAACCACTGAAAATGCATTCAACTGGGTATAAAGACAGGCACCATCTTTCTGGATTTGACAGCAGTTTCGATGCGGTGTGGCATGCGGGTTTAATGTACAAACTCTCGCTCAATTTGCCACCCTGGTTCTGTCAACTTGTGGAAGTACTCATCTCTGACAGACGGTTCTTAGTTCACTTGGGAGATGTCAGCTCCTGGAGACGTCAGCGAAACGGTCTAACACAGTGTTCAGTTCTAGCACCTATGTTATTCAATTTGTAGGCTTATAGGCCTACACACGACTTACCGGATACCATAGGTAGGAAGTTTGGATACGCTGACGATATTGGTCTTGCCACCCAGGCTCGATCCTTTAAGGAGATTGAAGACCAGGGTTATTTTTAGGATTGTGAATTGGGGTGGGGTGTCGGGAAAATCTGGGGTGTGTTTATTTCTAGGATTGTAGGATTGTGAATTTGAGGGTGTCGAGAAAATCTGGGGGTGTCGAAATTTGGAAGTCTCTACCGAAAAAGGCTGACAAGCAAAAAAACCTTATAGAGACTCACAAAAAGTCTGACAAGCAAAAAAAGTCATCCGAGGATAAAAGTTGTGGGGTGTATTTCTCCATTTGGGGGCAGGCCCCTTCAGAGGCTGAAGGAGGCCCAGGCCAGTTGGAATTTCGAGGCCTCTCATAGCCTTCCCAACAATTAAAATTTTGACAAGCAAAAAAGGTCATCACCAATTTTGAGGACCGCAGAATACCTTCCTAGCTTTCCCAAAATCCCAAAATTGTCGACAAGCAAAAAAGGTCATCACCAAATTGTGAGGCCCCTTCTAGTAGTATAGCTATCTAGCTTTCTAGCTCTCCCAGAATTCTAGACAAGGAAACAAAGGGAGGCTCCCAAATGATGGAGGCCCGGGCTGAATGGCCCTCCTGGCCCCCTCTGAATGGGCCTGTTTGAGGGTGTTCAGAGCTAATCAATATGCATTCTGTATGCATACCATTGTCACATTACCAAATTTTTAGGTATCGACCTCAAATTGGGGTGTTGAAGTGTTAGGGTGTAGAAATTAGAGCTGGGTCGATTACGATTATTTTTTCCGATTACGATTACGATTATTTTCGATTATTTTTCACGATTACGATTTCGATTACGGTTACGGTTTTTTAAATAATCGCGATTTCGATTTCGATTATTTCACAGTACCTTTAGAAACTGGCTTTCCCGCCATATTTTACAGTATTCGGCAATCCTCTGTGTATCGATGTTCAGTTGGTCTTCAACAGGGATATTTCTACACCCCTAACACCCCCCAACACCCACAATTTGAGGTCGACACCCCCTAAAATTTGGTAATGTGACAATGGTATGCATACAGAATGCATATTGATTAGCCCTGAACACCCTCAAACAGGCCCATTGAGAGGGAGGCCAGGAGGGCCATTCGGCCCGGGCCTCCATCATTTGGGGGCCTTCCTTTGTTTCCTTGTCTAGAATTCTGGGAGAGCTAGAAAGCTAGATAGCTACTACTAGAAGGGGCCTCACAATTTGGTGATGACCTTTTTTGCTTGTCGACAATTTTGGGGTTTTGGGAAAGCTAGGAAGGTATTCTGCGGTCCTCAAAATTGGTGATGACCTTTTTTGCTTGTTGACAATTTTGGGATTTTGGGAAAGCTAGGAAGGTATTCTGCGGTCCTAAAAATTGGTGATTACCTTTTTTCGCTTGTCAAAATTTTAATTGTTGGGAAGGCTAGAAGAGGCCTCGAAATCCCAACTGGCCTGGGCTTCCTTCAGCCTCTGAAGGGGCCTGACCCCAAATGGATAAATACACCCCACAACTTTTATCCTCGGATGACTTTTTTTGCTTGTCAGACTTTTTGTGAGTCTCTATAACGTTTTTTGCTTGTCAGCCTTTTTCGGTAGAGACTTCCAAATTTCGACACCCCCAGATTTTCCCGACACCCCCAAATTCACAATCCTACAATCCTAGAAATAAACACACCCCAGATTTTCCCGACACCCCACCCCAATTCACAATCCTAGAAATAACCCTGGTCTTCAATCTCCTTAAAGGATCGAGCCTGGGTGGCAAGACCGATATCGTCAGCGTATCCAAACTTCCTACCTATGGTATCCGGTAAGTCGTGTGTAGGCCTATAAGCCTACAAAATAATTGAATAACATAGGTGCTAGAACTGAACACTGTGTTAGACCGTTTCGCTGACGTCTCCAGGAGCTGACATCTCCCAAGTGAACTAAGAACCGTCTGTCAGAGATGAGCAATTCCACAAGTTGACAGAACCAGGGTGGCAAATTGAGCGAGAGTTTGTACATTAAACCCGCATGCCACACCGCATCGAAAGCTGCTGTCAAATCCAGAAAGATGGTGCCTGTCTTTATACGCAGTTGAATCCATTTTCAATGAAAATCTGATAATCAACGGTAAATTGATCTTTCTTTGAATCGGAAATATTGTATAATATAACTTACGGGAATAATCGAAAAATAATCGCGATTTCGATTATTTTTTCGACGATTATCGATTATTTCGATTTATTTAATAATCGTCTCGATTTCGATTTCGGTTTTTCCAAAAATCGCGATTTCGATTACGATTTCGATTAATCGACCCACCTCTAGTAGAAATATCCCTGTTGAAGACCCACTGAACACCGATACACAGAGGATTGCCGAATACTGTAAAATATGGCGGGAAAGTCAGTTTCTAAAGGTACTGTGAAATAATCGAAATCGAAATCGCGATTATATAAAAACCGTAATCGAAATCGTAATCGTGAAAAATAATCGAAAATAATCGTAATCGTAATCGGAAAAAATAATCGTAATCGACCCAGCTCTACCTTGGAGGAATGATGGTGACGACAACATACTGGTAATCATTATGCCAGAGTCTATAAGACGTGAAAGTTATAAAGTTCTTGTAACTTCTTGATTTTACGCTACGCGTTTTCCATCTGAGGATGGCTTTTGAATTCTATGGCTTATCTGAGAAAGACATATGATTATGGAACTTCTGTACTCTTTATGATAAAGTTTTTGATGACTGTGCAGTGTTACAGTGGTTCTCACACAGGGCAGTCCCTACTGAATCACTTTAAACCTTGTTATATTATATTATTATCTAATGATCTATTCCAGGGAGGCTGTAAGACTCCCTGTCTATTCTTTAGTGAAACCATAGATTTATTATTATACATAAAGTCACCGAGATGCATACAGTCTATGTTTGAAGCAATCATTAGCATAGATTTATTATAATACATTAAAGTCTATGATCATTAGTCTATGGCAGCAATGGCGTCGTCGTTGTGTGAGTTGATTGAGAGGTTGTCGTTGTCCGATGATAAAATGTCTATTTTGACGCAGATTAAGGCGATTCTGTCGTCGACTTCGAATGAGGAACTATGGTCGATCGTCTCTGCGCTGCAACTGAACGCTCTCTACGAAAGCATCGACGCCACAGACAGGTCGAAGGGACTTTTGCTGACCAATTGCTCATGTGCAAAATTCATTTTACATCTACGACAGTGCACCTTATCTTCACATTTATGCAGCGCGAGTAGCGCCAGTGTAGGCTGATCTGTAGTTATAGAAACTGTAGAGGACAGTCATAACCCGGATTGATATTAAATTGAAATTAGACTTAAAGTTTGCTCAGAGCACTTAAGTGCCCATTTGGAACCGGCTTTTTGCTAAGTCACTGATATTTAAAAGCCGACTACAGACAGGCCAAGCGTTTCTTGTGCATATCGTAGTTCATTGGAACAACTGTGGAACAGATTTGCATTTATGATTGCTTTCGTCTCCCAACTGACACTGAAAGCATTAATATAAATGTAAAGGTAATCATTTATATTGCGCCTAATCTATTAATGTTAACAAGCGCATTGCAATGTCAATGATTATAAGCACAATTATCACATGTCTTAGCCAAGCAGCTGCAGAACTGAGAGCACTATTGAGTAGAAATATGGAAAGAAACACTAACACAATATATTATTGTATTGCATTGCTGCGGTGTATAATGTCTTGAATATGTTGGCTTTGTAAGGTGTAATAAATTTCTTGTTTTGAAAATAAGAATTTGAATGATATCTTGACAGTGATCAGTTGGAAGCTTGCTGTTCTATTTTGGATCGTTTGTTCGGAGCTCTTGACGTTAGCGTCTTAATTACTGCATTCACCTCGGATATTATTCTTGGTCTGTCCCATAAATCAACTGCTGTAAATGAAGTCAGCCTTAATCAGGTATTCTTAGTATAACCTGTATATACATGGCTTTAATATTATTTATTTATTTGTTGAAAGCATTAGGTTCAAAAAGAGTATCTTGTATTATTTGCTAATAAAGTTAATGAAGAAGAGCAGCAAAAGTTTTGTCACCAGCATATGTAGATTTTTGATTTTGTGACATGTGATTTTCATAAATATCTGTGAAATTCTATTACTGTATGTCTAAATTGGTGTTTTAATTAAGCTGCATGTTAACTGATCATCTGTTATTAGTGTTTGAGTGCCTGGGTATTGAGAGGTTTGATTATTGGAAATCAAGTATTTTGTTTTTTGGCCATCAGACTCTCAAAGGAGGACAAGTATTTGGAGTGAGGGCTATCCAACTGCACTGCTTTTGTGAAAATTTATAGTTTATTAATAGAAGACATTGGCATCATGAGAGATGGACGCCATCTCTTTCTGTTTTAAATTAAAGCTTTGAGGACCAGAATAGTTGTAGAAATTCTGCTCTGTAGATGTATTGATGCATGATGTTTAGGTTGCTAGGGTAGCTGTTGCCTACCCTCAGCACTTGGCCAGCCATTTGGAGATTTTACAGAAAGTAGCAAATCTGATTGGACATGAAAGTGTAACTGTGTCAGGCAAGGCCTGCAAGATTTTCACCAGCTTAGGCAAGTTTTTTTCTAGATCTTTTTTCAGTAAATTGTGGTCTTTACTTAAAGTAAATAGTTTTTGCCTTATTGCTATTTTTGTCTGTAGACTAGATAATTTCAAAATTTATGGCTAGCATTTCCATAACTGGTAAAGCCAATTATAACCAATTATAATTGTTACTAAATTTTCTAAAAATTTTTTATGTTACTAATGAAGATGTCAGATGATTATTGTCCTAGAGCTGTGTCTTATTGCATAAGAATTCTTGATATTGCAATAGTAATGATTGCTCCCAATACAGACTTCCTTGAGAGCCCAAGAGGACCAAATTCATCATTCAGAGTCTTTCCTATTCTATTTGAGCTACAGACTAGCTGCTGCAATGTGACAGTAACTGGATATGTGCCTCGTCTCTCTCTTCAGCTTGTGATGACATCTGTCAAAAGTATCCTAATAGTAGCAGCTATTATTAAGATATCCCTGTTTCTGGCAGTCCAGTTACCATTTCAGAGATCTGCTTTCTTCTTCTAGCGATTGCCTTTCTTTCGCAGCCATTCAACAGTATCAGGCCTGATACAGAGTTTCTAGTCCTCCTTTGAATCTGGAGAGACATGTGGCAGTCATTGACTATGTGGTTCATAGAGACCTGTCTGTTGCTGCAGGAGCAGTTCAGGCCTTCTGTCACTCCCCAGCGGTGGAGCAAAGCGGCACACCGGCCATGGCCTGTTCGATAGCGATTGAGGTGGACCCAATCGGGGGTGTAGTGACGGGGAAGGTATATCGGTATATATACCCCCAAAAATCAGTGTATATATATAATACAGTATGTATAACATATATCTACATATATAAAACATATATAATATCTATAATATATATTTATAATATATATATATATATAATATGATATTACATATATTATATATAACAATATATACCCCTCCTCCCAATTTGTACTCCCCCTCCAATCAAATTCTGGCTACGCCCCTGGACCCAGTCATAGAACACTAGGTCAAAGCCGGGTTGGCACTTGTGAGGGTTTATGATGAGGTGCCTGTTCATTACCTTAGCAGACCCAACTCTGTTTACAAGAGTCTGGTACAGAGATGTTCTTCAGTATGGGTGTGGGAAACCAGATTGGATGACAAGATGTTTAATGTTCAATTCTTTAGTGTTGATTTTATGTTTCTTTTTGAATGCTGAAGGTCAGAATGCTGAAGGGCTAGAGGCGATATTTAGTAACCAGATACTGCCGCAGTTAAACGAAGTCATGTCCAGAAGTGATGGCATTCGATTCAGAGTATACGAAGTAAGAAATTATGGAATCTATTTCATTATTGTTGTTAGATGTCTGCATTTGTTGATTTTTGATTAAGTTAAGGCATTTTTCTAATACCATTTCTCAGTTAATTAACAGGTATTTGATTATTCAGTTTCCAAAATAGTAAAATATGCTTACGCATGATTGTGAGGATTTGTCACTCGGGGAGTTTCATTTACTTACGACTTGTGCTTGATAAAGGCGTTTTATTTTTATACATTTGTCAGACTTTATCTTGAGCCTTTGAAGTGGGCTCATATTAATAGTACTTTAACGTTATATGGACAATTAGTCACATAGAAGTTAATATTTGAGGTGGCCTGTAACTGATTTTTTTTGAGTTATTGTGACTTCACTATGTAGGAAAGATATCCAAGTGTTTCAGCAAAGGATAGATGTTTTGAGCAGAAACTCTTATTTCAGTTCTCAAGAGCAGGTAGAAAGCCCTTAACCAGTGTTTATTATAGCCACCTTGACATTGGGAGGATTTTAAAATTTTTGGGGGGGATAAGGTCTGAGTCTCCAAAAACCTTGACAAGCAAAAAAAGGTCATCCTTCCATCCTTCATAATATTTTTATATTTTGTACCCTTCTCAAATGCCCTGGCAAGCAAAAAATTGTCATCCTTACATTTTTCCCTCTTCAAAAATGCCACCACCCCATCGTCACACTTTGGGGGAACATTTCCATACTCAAGTCAGTATAAAAAAATTTGGGGGATTTTAAAACTTTGGTGGGGGGAAATCCCCCCTTCCAGAAGGCCTAGAATAAACACTGGCCCTTAACTCTTATCAGTTGTGCGTCACTGGATACAAGCAAATTTTCCCATTTCCTGGGAACCATGACAGTAGCTTTTGTCAATTTCTGGCGAGACTTGTTGAAGCATAGATAATTGATAGAATCTATCTTCGGTGTTTTCCTTATGTTGGCTTCATTGCACTAATATATGTATAGGACCTTTCATTGGAGCTAGTCGCTGTTTATGTTGTAGATGATTGTTGACATTGCGATGCTGTCTCCAGAGGCTTTGAGTCGTTCTTCCGAAAGTCTCTTTCTTCAGTCGCTCGTAACAGAACTGAATAGAAAGGATGCTCTGATTCAGTTGAACTGTCTTGAACTGCTGTCTAAATTGTCTCTTTCGGATCTCGGCTTTCAGTTCATGGAGTCAGTGGGATTGATTCACCGTGTCGAACAGCTATTTATATCGGCTGAAAGCGGCTCAATCTCAGCCATGCTGCTGGTTCCAGGTTACTGACTTACTTACTAAATGTTTCAAAGAAATGACATAGTTGATGTAAAGTCAGATGTTTGAAAATTTTAATAACTTTGAACTGGTATGTTGATCTATATTTGTCATTATGGATGTTAATGATGACTGGTGTAATCATATTTGCTATTAACGACACTGCTGAGGACGAGGTAGAAGGTCTCTAGATACGATTACAATTGAATTGTCAAAGCATGGTGGTGTGATGACACACAGACCGCTACTCGTGATTTGTGTTGCAGTTTGGGAAGGCAGAGAATGGTCCAAGGAATGGATTTCGATTGATGTTCATTCTGATGCCAAAGAAAGATAACTCACTAGACTGCAACAATTACAGGACCTTTGCTCCTGTTTCATGCGCAAGGGATCCTCGAAAGGATACAGAATAAGCCTGAAACAGAAATTGCCTTGGATCACACAGGGCAACATTAGACAAGAGAAGTTAACTAATGACTCTACCTATGTTTCAAAGAGTTTCCCAAAGCCTTTGACATGGTCAGGCATGATCAGCCGTGGCTAAGTATGTTGGATATGGGCTTTTCACCTCATCTGATCCAGTTATTGCATAATCTGTACAACACCAGCAGAGGACCAGAGTTAAGAAAGCCAATCTGACTGTTGTCAGATCATGAAAGGGGTTGGACTGGACAAGTATGAAACCTCTCTCCGTCTCTATTCAATATACACTTGCAGAACAGCTAATGACGAAAGTATGATGTGGCTTTCATTTGGGGGTGGAGGTGGGGGGGCGTTAGAATTGGTGGAACGCTCATCAGCAACTTAGGGTATGCGGATGACACGTGCTGCTGGCAATGTCACAGGCCAAGCCACAATAAAAAGTAAGACCAACAGCAAAATAAGCTAATTATGAAAATTAATGCAAAAGATCAAACTAATGACCAACTCTATTTTCAAGTCACTGTGGACGATGAAGAATTGGAGCAGGTGAGTTGCTTTGTTTACCTGGGCGGCAAATTCAATTGAGATGCTGGATGCACAGATGATGGGAAAGCCAGATCAGTCATCATCAAACTGATAAAACATGGAAAAGCAAATCGATCAATATTGTGACCAGATAAAACTCTTGTTTGGCCTGTCACAACCTGTAGTTGTGAATCTGGGACCTTTAAAGAAAGCATTAGAAAATAAGTATATTAGGAAACTCCTGTGGATTGAATTCCATGGACTAGAAGGGTCACAAACACAGAGGTCCTTGGGGCAACTGATACCAATCACAAATTACTGAACGACATTAAAACTCGCAATCTGTGATGCTATGGCCATGTAATGAGAAATAACAAAGACACCATTGAAGGATCTGAAACTATAGGGCAAGTAGAAGGCACAAGAAATTGTGGCTGACCAAAAATATCTTGGTTAGATAACATCACTATGTGGAGTGACCTTACGGGATCCAACCTTTTACATGCAGTTCAGAGCAGAAAACAATGGAGGTCGCTTGCACAGCCAACCACTGCATAGACATGACACTGCTGAGAAGGTCTTACGTCATAAATATAACAGGAATAGGCAAACAGTTTTGATGGTTGCTCTTTTGTGTGAATTATGTGTGTATTATTTACATATAGGCTATAATGAATATAATTTTCTTGGACTTCAGGATTAATAATATATTGGTTTGTTGATTTGATTTGTGTGTCAGGTATTCTCAGGTTCTTTGGTGGGCTGTGTCATACATATCCAAAGGAAATGTGTGTTCGCTTGGAATTGTTCATGAAAAAGATATTCAGTGCATTAGATCCTCACTTGGATGATGGATCAGAATTCACCGATATAGCTTTGGATTCAATTGGATTGATTGGTAGCACACCAGATGGGAAAATGGCTCTTGAAAAACATCGTAAGTCTTTGGAGTTTTGTTTAGAAATTATTATTAACCAAAAACCAATTAGCTAAAATTCAGAATATAGCTTTTGAACACATTAAATTAAAAGAAAAATGCTGGGATGTAATATTTAAAATAGTTTCATAGACATTGGAGTTTTAAAATTTATCTGTGGAATGGCAAGGTCATTGCTAAGCATAGTTTCTAGTATCTGCATATTGTGGTCCACTTCTGCTGAATTCTTGGAACAGCTAGAGAGAGTCGTGAGATCACAAATTTTGTCAACAGAACCGTTGTGGTACGGTTGTTCTTGTGAACTGCTTTTGTTGCATTAGATGACAGCATGATTACGTCTTGTCGTTACATGGGCCAGCTGATGATCGATGCTCCTGCTGCTCGTCGTAGTAGAGTCTTGAGTGTCATTGCTCAATTAATGCATCTCCAGGTTGGCTGCTTCATTTTTTTGTCTTTCTCTCGTCATCATCATCATCATCATCATCATCATCATCATCATCATCATCATCATCATCATCAATAACCAATGGGTTATTGGTATGTTATGCCATGTCTATGCTCCTAGTCCTTTGTATTTAGAGCTCTGTGGCTGTTGCTGTTCACAATCTTACAGCGGCTGACTTTTCGGCCCAACCCCAATTGCTCAGTTGGAGATGCAGGCCTTGTTTACCCAGGTGATGCCCAAGCCGGCATGCATTCTCCTGTAAGTTTCAGCATCAGCTTTCATCCTTGTTTGTGTCCTTCATGTCATCGCATTGGTACTCATCAGGGACCATTCATTGCCTGCTTTTAGCCATTTATTTTCCGGTTCCTGTCAGACCTGTCCAGTGTCCACCACACGTAGTGCCTTTGATGATACCTCAACACAAGGTGTTCATCACTGGTAGCATAGCTTCCGACAGGCAATCCCATCTGAGTGTTGCCACATCCTTTGCCCCTTTGAGGCTGAACAGGTCGGTTATTAGAAAGAGGTTTCTATCATGCTCTCTGTTTAGGACAAAGGTGATGTATAGGCATAGCAGTAGTCTCCTTCATTGCCAGTTGGCTCTAATGGCTCTTTATGCCCCCCCCCTGTTGTGCTGAACACACTTGATGTGGCAAATTTCTCTCTCTTTGATTTATTTCTTGATTTGCAGGTAGAAAGTCAAACCACAGAGCTTCTAACAATCACTAAGGATTGGTTCAATCACCTGCTTGACTCAGATCCTCTCAAAAAGATTCTGGCTGTTGCCAAGCAACCGTTTGCTGAGCTGCACGTTCCAGGTCTTGAGGTGATTAAGTCGCTAGCATTGTTGCCATGGGGACAAGATTATCTCAACTCCCAGCCAGGCTTTGAGGAATACCTTCTTGACAGAAATACAGAAAAGTCTAAGGAAGGAATGGAAATGAAATATGAGATTGTAAAGATGTTGATACACTCACCGACTGCATCGGGCATTTTCAGCTCTGAGACAATGTTGCGCTTTAAGACCTTTGAGCTGCAAGGGCCATTCTATGTCCCAATGCAAACTATTGTAGCCTTTGACAGTACATGAGAGTGAGCACTTGAGCATTCTCAACAGTTGCCAAATGAGTTGTGCATTGGGTAGTTTTTCATGCATTTACAATCTTCCCGCATTATCTCGCTAAACTTGCCTCTTGCCAATGAAACAGATTTCTTCCCATGTAATTTCCCTCTTTATGTCCCCCTTGTTTGTCGCCTTTGCTGTGCCTGAAATGAGACAAATGTGTTTCCACCCATGCAATCTTCCCGTTCGTTTGCCAATGGGTGCGAATAAATGGAGGAAATCTGTCCATATCATTTCATTATGCCAGTGTGGTTGAGTGTCGGCAGTTCTATTGTTATTGTTCATGACAATGTATATAGTGCCGTAATATAGTAGGGGTCAAAGTCAAGGGCACTTTACACCAAGCTTGGGAATGAAATGTTAAATTTAAATAGTCAGTTCTGCAGAAACTAATAGGGCTTACATAAGAGGAAAAGGGCAAGAGACAGGCAGAGGGAGATAAAGAGAGACAAATGGAGGGAGAGAAAGAGAGGTACAATATGTGTAATTGATTAACAGTCAGCTCTAATGGGGCCTCACATCAGAGAGCAGGCAAGATGTAGGAGAGAGAGAGGGGAGAAAGAAGAGATTACTCAATCGACTTTCCCTGTTATGTTGCCACCCCACCCCTGCCCAAAATAGAACCCTGAACTGATATTGGCTGGATAATGCGGTAAGACTGTATATTCATAAATTACCTTCTGCTGTTGTATAAGAATATGGGATGTTTTATTTGTCAATTTGTTCATGTTCAGTTACTCATAGAAAGACATTTTGTCTTATTTTGACAACAAAAGAGCCAGAGTTGTGATGGAGTTTGATGTTGCCTGTTAATGCTAATATTAAGATGTCCATTTGCAGAGTTTTTGCTATCTCCTCTTTTGTAAGCATCTTCCATCTCATTTGCCATCTCTTCCAACATGTACAGTATTTTTTATCTCTGGTTAATCTTTTCTTTAGCTGTTTTCTTAATTCATTTAGTTCAATAGTTCTTTCAATTCCATTCTTACCAGGATTCATGGCTGCTTCTTTAGATTTTATCATTTCAGTCTGCAGTTATTATTATTATTATTATTACATAAGATGATTTATGAAACGCTATAGCGTAGCTAAAGCTCAAGTCAAGAGCGTTTTACATCGCAGTTCTTCTGCTTCTTCAGATATCCAGTTCTTTTTCTCTATCTTTCTGTATCCTAGTGCCTCCTCTGTTACTTTGTTTGTTAATATTGACATTTTCCCAATCTATTTCCAGATTTTTTGTTATCTGTCAGGTTTGTTAGTGCCTCAAATCTGTGTTGGATTTTGATTTGAAATTTATTTTTTTACGTCCATTTCATTTAAACTTTCTGTGTCAAAGCGCATTTTCCTAGGCATTTTCCCCCACTTAGTTTAGCTTTTATCTCTGACACAACAAGGCAGTGATCTGAATTAATTTCTGCAGATCTGTATACTCTTGTCTTTCTCAATGATGTTAACCACTGGTCCACTTCTCTAGTGACGAAATAGTTAGTCAGGCTTTCGGTTTTGTTATCTGGAGAGGTCCAAAAGTGCAGCCATTAAAATACATCAATTTAAACCCAAATCACTAAATCCATAAAAATATGAAAGCTGAATAAATGCCAACACCATTGTAATTTTTCAGTTTGAGCTGCAGATTAATATTGTGATAACTAACATGATTCACAAATTATATTTATTTTCAAGATTGAAAGATTTACTCAATAAGAATGTTACTATGATCTGTGACAAATCTGTCTTAGTGTTAAATACACTTAATCTGAAGCCATAAAAAGTATGGTAGAAAATATTAATCATAAAATAATAGTTTTGACCAGACAGTCAAAATTGGCGTTAAAGATCAGTATTAGGATTTGACAGATTAAATCTTTAGTTTAGCAATTAAAGATAATATTCTATTTTAGATGTAGTCCCAATTGCAAAATACTTGTTTATAATTTTAACACGCCAAAGGCCAAAGAAATACCACTTTTAATAAAACAAATATAAATCACCAACACTACATGTCAGCTGTATCATAAACTCAACAGCTGAAAGATTGTCTGCACAGAGGTTTAGATGGATGAGAAATTACAAGAACTGACGCAAAGCCTAGACAGTCTAACAATCATTCACTAATTCAATTCTCCATATGCTTCACTCAGAGCAGATAACGAGAGCAACAAGCACAAAACAGCAAACCACATGTATTACTATTTACTATAGTAGAGAAGACAATAAAATAAGGAACTAAGTTCAGTCTGATATGACTACATCAGATTCAATGGCTAAAAAGAATTTAAGACACATAATCAAAGCAAATAATCATAGGAAAGTCAGAATAGGAAAACCAAACTAAGATACAAGCAGAAAGAATTCTAAACTATTCAACTGTCAATTCCATGCACTAAAAGCTGCTACATGACAGCTAAACACACCACAGAGACAGTCACGGGGACCCTGGGGTTCTTCGGCACCCAATCTGGGAAATAAAAATTTGCACTGCATGCATTTCCAGAATCCTCCCCAAATTAAAATGTGAAAAAGAAAAACATTCCAAAACACAGGACGACCTTTTTTGCTTTTGTTTCCAATTAACATTCTAAACTTATTTTGGCGTAAACATCAGGACCCTACAATAAAAAAAATTATCTAAGCTCATGAATCTAATTACTTTAATTACTAATGCTTTAGTTACTAATAACTAATTACATTAGTTACTAATGCTCTATGACAGAGATCGGCAACCTTTTGGTAGCATTGTGCTAAAGTTTGAGTTTGAATTAATTAAGCTTGCCAAAAATCTATCAGCAGCAGCCAGGGTGCATCATGGTGAAACTAAACACACTAGGCCTAAGCCGTTTATGTCTTACACATCACCTTATTTAGATCTGAAAAGTCATGGGGCCCTCACACTATCAATACAACGACGGGTGTAGCGTCTTTACTTCCATAGTAATATTTGGTCCCCGTGTGCCACTGAAAGTCACTAAGCATGACATGTCTGGCACACGTGCTGTAGGTTGCCGATGCCTGTTCTATGATATGTTTCACTGCGCAATAGCACAATTGCAAATGACAACATTAATCCAGTGTTTTAGCACTGTGAGCTGGACAACAGTTCGTGGAGACTTAACAATGAACTATGTAATCACACAGCATAAACTCTCTAAGAACACTAAAAAGTACATTTCACCTTGAAGTTATTTTTTAATTAATTCTCATTAACAGCTGTCAAACATTTATTTCACAAAATTAAATCTAAAAAACTTCTACACAGTTATAAACAATGTGATAAACTTGAAAACACACAAGAGTGACTAATGTCCAGTTGCAGACCAAAGCATAGTTGACATCACAAATGACTCGTTTATAAATTTATGCCTATAGACGAAGCAGATATCGTTTTACGGAAATACAAAAAGCAGTCAAAGGTGCAAGAGCTGACTAGGACGGAAGGAAGCTTGCTGCAAAATAGTCATCGAGCTAAAAGCCTAAACGGTAGTAAATGTCAAATACTGTACTAGCAGGATACAAACATCACATTTTGAGGTGCATTTCTAAGAAAACTAGCTATCAATACTCTACAAAACACTTATACACAGGACAGACTTTCCCATATCTTCCAATTTACCAACACAACAGCTGTCATCTTCAAAAGCCACCAAAATTAATGCCAGATGCTATATTTAACAGATCCATTTATACTTTCTACAAGTCCAGTCTGCAACATACTTGGATTTAAAAGTAAACCAATTCAACTACAATGGCCAACATCTGTCAAGAAATCAGTAAACTCAGCAAACAAAGTTATAAACTGTAAATAACAATAAAATAAAAATGATCTTGGGATTCAAATGAATGCAATTTTATAACTTATGCAGTGATTCTTTTATATTGTTTTTTTAATAAAAATCAGATTAACATTAATGACAATAAGTCTCTGCACAAATTTACAAATAGGAAAACTAGGCATATTGCTTAGACATCTTCAGAATTGCTCTGTACAAAACTGATGCAAATCTTAGAATAACTTTTCAGATAAAATCAATTCTAAAAAGTAACATAATTATATTCAGCAAAGTTACATTTGCTAAAGAGTGCCTCTGCTCCTGATCAACATAACATAAGCATAACCAACAAGACTGCAATTTCTGTTAAGCAATTACCAAACATAATCAATGTTCTAAATATTTCACATCTTACTTACATGCATACATATATATTTTTTTACATATGTATGTATACACATACATATGTATGTATACATATACATATATAATGAGATAAGTGAATATATGCATACATAAATATGTACTGGTATATTATATCTTGTATATGTATATTTATATCCTGTAAACCAGAAAATGTATTACAGCAATAAAGGAAGCCAACAAATAAAATTGAAGCTTTCCTTCTCTGTCTGGTTTAAATGACCTTACAACTTAAACACTTGGTGGCCACTAATCAACAACTGAGATGGTCGTGATAGGTAGATGAAGTTAAGTGCAAAGGTCACCCATTATGTCCAGTCACCAAGTGGACATTATACCTGCTTCTTTCTGTGTGAAATCAGAACTCACTAGAAAACAAAGTGAGTCAAAATCCTTTGAAATTTACAAAAACAAAACAGTAAATCAGAATAATAATTCAAAAGCTACCCATAACTTACTACAATATAAAAGTTCTACAATATTTATCTCGTATGAATTTGCAACATTACGTGCAATTCTGTGCCCTGAGATCGCATCTCTAACATCCACTGGACCTCGTCTCTGATCAGAAAACTTCTAGAGGCAATTGTACATCAGGTTACAAATCAGTTAAAAGGACATCAACAAAAAATCAATTCATGGAATCAAAGGTTTAACCGTGAGAAATCCTGCAAGCCTTTAACCTCCCATTGGCTCACAACGCTAAAACACACTTACTCCAATTTCTAATTCTTATTCATGCACTTAAACCAAATACAAATATTCATGATCACTCAAACACAACCAAAGCATCTCCACTTACTTACTTAACATAAATCACTACATATATATAAATAACATAAAGGAAATATTCAACAGTAATTACAGCACTGCTTACGGACCTAACACAAAAATGACAAATTCAATCAAGGATACACACAATTTTCAATTAATAATGCATTTTGCTCAGTTAAAATTATTTAGTTCTTTCTTTTCAGACAATATTGATCTCGATGCAAATTCCCCCAATAAAGCCCCAAAATAATCAGAGTTCTAGAGGCTGCATCAGACATTTACTGTCTTTCAAAATATCTCATTTCCTACAAAACATCAAATTATTTTCGATGTCTCAGACCACAACTTCAGCTAGTTTATAAATCACTGAATAAATTAATTCATTATTTGTCTTTTGCCAAAATAATGGCAAGTTTTAGTATTAGCATACACAATATAGCATAAGACTTGAAAACACAAATACTGAATTTCTAATCAAATACTTCAGACTAGACTACAACATTTAGTCTTGGCTGGCGTTGATGCAGTTGATGGCTTTTCTCCACTATCCAAATGGTCACCAGATTGGTTCAAGGAATTCAGAGCATTGCGATTTATGTCCGTCTTCGGCGCCGAGCCTTTCGACCGCTGTCGCAGGCCTCTGTCTGGCTGTGCCGTGTCAGCAGACTTAGGCGCGTCTTCTTCAACTGTAGAACTGAACTTGTCGACAAGTGAACTGAAATCGTTTGAACGCACGTGAATGACTCTAGAACGCGGCCTATTCTCACGACCGAGCGTTTCAGACTCTTTCAAGAACTCGCTTCGACTGAGGCGCAGTTCGCGCGCCAGAATGCAGCCGAGGATCGTGCGATCGGCCAGATGACGGCTGCTCAGAGAACCGGAGTTCACTGCTCGGTTAACGTTTGGCGACAGATCAGAGCAAGAATTCCAGGTGTTCAGCTTAAAAGAGTCGTCGTGGCCGTTGTCTCTGGTCACGCACGCCTGTCCGAGGATCAGACTGACGCTCTTCTTAACCGTTCCCGAGATGCTGTTGCGCCTCTTCTCCTTTATCAACTCCGACTGTCTCTTCTCCTCGATGCTCAGACGTCTCTTCATGTCGCAGCTCAGTCGCCTCGCCTTCTCCTGCAGACCTTCACGACTGGAATCTCTCGAGCGATCTTTTCTGCTCAGCAGAGGTGCCACTGCATCGGTATCGCTAGAACGGTCTCCGCTTTCGTTACACCGCGTCGCGTGCCTCGTCTTCTCTCTGCGAGGCTTCTGACAGATCGGCGCCTCGTCGGTGTCGCTCGTGTCAGAACTGCTGCAGCTGGTTCCTCTCACGGCAAACTGGCCGCGCTTCTGATGGCTCCGATCAGCCTTGATGAAACCAGTGAACTTCTGAAGAGCTCCATCGGCCTCACCAAGAATACTCGACAGAGGTCGTCCGATACTCATCGGTCTAACCGAAGACGGCATCATCTGAGAATCTGTTTCCCTTCCATCCATTTCAAATCCTCTTCCAATGAAAACATCAGCATCATTCTTCTGCAACTCTGTCACGGGCTGAAAAAGCTCGCTGCTCTTTTCTACCTCCATATCTTCATCTTCTTCTTCCAGTTCTTCCTGAATTAAACTACATCGTTTGGTAAGAGGTGGTGGAAGACTGGGCACAGAAGCAGCTACTACGGATATCGGCTGAGGAGCTGTTGGCTGAGGGGAAGTTGGAGACAGATGAGTTGTCGGTGTAGATGACGGAGAGTCAGGTAACAACTTCTGCAGATTCACTCTGTGGTCATTCATTGTCAACAGATCTGGAGATTTTGGTCTAAAATTAATACAACATAAATAAGAATTATTATTTATTGCATCATTTCCATCACAATTCAAACCTCACGACCACTCTGTCATCAACACCATTTAACGTCAAATGCTGCAATTAAAGTAATGTCGGTACTGGAAAATTCTGTATGGAGCATTCGGTATAGATAATGGAACATGGTATTGCTATCATCACGGTAGTTTAATGTATATGTGTAAGTTTAAAAGATCTAATAAGGTTAGGGTTTGGGTCATTTTGGCGTCAATTTCACTGCCAGTGGGTCATAAACTCTGTATGTAGGATATTTACCGAATTCTCCGGTACCGAATGTTCCAGGAACCTTTTGGATCACCTCATTATAAGTCACCTTATTAAAATCATTAGGCTTTGACATAACTAGTCAGTCTGACAGCTGAAGCACGATGAAGCCTGATTCTTTGGAAGTCAAGACATTCAATTGAATGCCAAACAAAGTTCCCATTTACTGAAAGTTACCTCTAGTGTAGCTTGGGTCTTTGGCTGGACCCAATGCTATGTATGCACTGTTGCCATTTGAAAAAGGTGAACCCATAATCAATTCCAAATATTTGGATCAACTTTTATCTAATTTACAAGCTAGCAGCTATGCAGGTGGCTTATGGCATTAATCTGGAGTAATTAGACACTGCTTTCCTTATACCTGTGTGTACCTTCCCAGATTCAAGCTGCTACTCATTCATCCACATCTATGCAAAGACCAGCACATCAAGTCTTGATCCCAGGAAGTCACCCATCCAAGAACAAGCCATGCTCATTGCTGCTTAACTTCAGTGTTCTAATGGAAACTGGATGCACAGCAACAAGTGAGCCTTTTATCAATACAATAAAATTTCAATTTTAGTTGACATGCCTGTTCCCAAACTATGCTATAATATTACAAGCAAGAAAATTCAGTGATGAAAATTAGCTGAACATCATAACTCTTCTCACCGTTTCTAGTGGAAAATTGCTGAAACAATGAGTAAACTAACCGAGGAGGTGTTAGGACATTCGGTGGAGAAAGCACGGGAGCAGGGGCCCTTTCTCAAGCGCCATCTTGCTCCGCTTACGCAGAAGACGTTCAGCCAAGAGGTAGTAGGTAGCCGTTATGTGGTTGTAAGCACTTCTTTCCAATGAACTGCACAAAATGCACATGAACCATCAGCTGAACACATTAGATCAGGGGTGGGCAAACAAGTTGGAAAAAAACAAAAACTTAATAGTTAACTCAATTTATTTCTAAACTGAAACTAATACAACCAAATATTGCAACACAAGCCTATTAAAAGCATCAGTGAAATTGCAAACGTATTGCAATACACGCCACAATGCCAGTAAAAGTAGCAGCAGAACACAACGAGTACTGATAATTACAATTCATCACAACAAAACAATTCCGTCTAAAAATCTGAAACAGGCTTCAAATACTTAGTAACTTAAACCCATAACTAAGTAATTTATGAAACTGATAGGAAGGGAAATTATTTACTGAATAATTTCATCTCTTGAAGCAATCTTTCCATCCACAATCTTCTGAACGATGCAGCTGTGTTCGTCATCTGACAATGTCTCTCGACAGACGAGCGGTCTCGGCGCTTGAGTCAAAGCAACGCCTTCGTTCAGCCAAGGGTGAACGAGAATCCTTTCTAATGATATCCGTTCATTTGGCTCACGAACCAACATTCTGCTTATTAGACTAGAAAGCAACAAACAAACTAATAAGAATACATCTTCTTTTACAGTATTCTCAACAAAAGCACCAAATTTGCACTCAGAATTCTATTTAATTCCTTTGCTTAATGATTTTTAACTACATGCTTAGTCCTAGACCAGGGATGGGCAAAGTGCGGCCCGTGGGCCACATGAGGCCCTCGAAGCCCTTTTGTGCGGCCCCCGACATCGAGAGATACTAAATGAATGTGCGGTCCTTTAAAACATATGAAACATTTGACAGCATTCACATTGGATTTACACTTTGGCACTTGATCGCTAACTAGAAATGATGCTTTTAATATTTTACTAACTTTTCTTCGACTTGACAGTCTTGGCTCATTAATAAATACTTAAAACTGCACAGTATATAATACGCTATGTTAAAATCGTTTTGGAAACTGCTTCAAAATTTAATTCTAAATGCCGAAAAATGTGTGCGGCCCTCGGCTTTCATCGCATAAACGTTTGTGGCCCTCGAATAAAAATTTGTGCCCATCACTGACCTAGACTGTGTAATTATGTTGTCAAGACATATGCTCACACAAACACACACAAACACACAAGTGCACACCATGTTCCACTATTGGGAACCAAACAATCCAATTTTTTGTTCGCGTGGTCTAACAGGCTTATGAAAAATATCCAATTTGCAATCTAATCTATTTAACATCCACTTAAAATTTCTTCTCAAGACTTTCTGTCCTAAGGCAAAAAACCCTTAAAGCCAGTCACATCCTGATTCACTACTTAGCCATCTAATGCATATGGCCATTAATTTGATGCTCAATGGTACACAGCCATTCATCAAGTAATCAGCATTCACTGATCACACATACATCGTCCAATGCAAGCAGCTTTACTGAAATCACTGCTGACCATGTTATCTAAGGTCCTGAGGGCAGCTCAAAGTAGATATGAATTATACCAATTTGTAATATATCAAACTGTGAACTGATATCAAAATATGAAACATATTTGCATTTATCTTTATAACTATTCTTCAGATATTGAATTATAATATTAATGACCTTTGGTTTTGGTTTTGATACTAATAAACTGATTGATTGATTGATTGAATGTCATAAACAAATTGCTCTTATAAGAATTCATCTAAATTAACTTAAATAGAAACCATGGATCAGAGAAAGAAAATTTTCAAACCAATCATTGAATGTGCTTCAGAAACCATCACAATATTTATTAAACAAAATGATTATCTATATGAACTTTTAAAATATCTGAAACATTTACATTCAAACAAGCATTTCTGCATAAACTAACCTAGCCAAACAAGCAATGAGTTTTGCAACAGGTCCTCTGATTGGCTGATTAGTTTGCTTAAATTAACTTTTTCCCCTCAACAGTTTTACTGTTTTATTCTGTGGGCTTGTCGCGCGAAAGCGTGTGAGAACTATCGGCTGTTGTGAGAGTGCTGATTCATTCATTCGTGTGATTTTTCTTGGTAATGAAAACAGAATTTACTTCATTCTTTCTCATACTATCTGTCCATCACTGTTGACTCTATCAGTAACAATGTCAGATGACTTATATGTCTTCCTAACACTTGGCTTCAAGAGACAATAATGAAAGCCAGGAATCATTGTGCAAATGTCCATTCCTGATTGCATCTACACAACACCTCAACAACTCAACATCATGTGCTTATGGTGCACAGAGAAAAGAACGCATGACGTCAACACGTGAAACAACTGATTTCCCTAAAGGACAGACATCAGCTGAAACTGACCAGCACAGACTGCAATGAACAATGCATTCAGCAAATGCACTAAGCCTGATATCAATGGATATCAAAGCTGGAGTCATTTAGACATTAAGACACAGGAAATGAGCTAGAAATAGCATCGTGATGCAAAAACATAGATATTAGCAGCAAAAATACAAACAAGAGATGGTTCATCAACCAATAGTATTGAGAGATGAGGGAGCATGTGACCTTTAAACTTTAAATCATTGACAAAAATCATAAGATAACAGAATTCTTACTGTTGACAGGTGGACGAGACATGTGAAGGAATTGTGTATGAACAGTCCATTATCTTAATAAGAGTTTCACCATCATTTGCCTCCTGAAATGGCGGTTTACCACAGACGAGCATATAGAGAATAACACCAAGGCTCCATACATCTGCAGAATACAAATATTACACATAATGAAATCAGAACAATAACTGCCATTTCTCAGAAGAGACAAATATCTCACATTACACTTAATGACAGGCACAATGAACTGCCTGCAGCTCAATCAACATAGCACATATGAGTCATCACTCATACAAATATAAATTATTATTTTAACAACTTATTGAAATTTATAAAGCAGATAAAAATGACAAAATTGGAATAGAAAAAATCAACTGAAAATTATGAATTGGTAAAACATGGCAATTGATATGATGCTGTATTTTGTCAATAAAATGTTGTGTGATAATTTAATTTTAAATGAGTAATTTTTATCAAAAAGATAAAATTATTTCCTGTCCATCATGTAGCAATCATAGTTCACAAAACACTCCTCTACTGTTATTGGAGGCTTATAATCTGCTGCTAAAACAAAATTCTCATTGGCAGTAACACAGTTCCTTTGTCTGGTAGGTTTGAAGTGCATTTGTCTGAGAGCTATTAACACTTTCACTCCGGGCGAATGTATGGCATCAATAGTTTATATGAGGAGTGGCGCTCATCAACACAGCACTTTAAGGGGTCAAGGGACATTGGCATTTTCACAATTTCCACAACACTGATGTCCAAAACCAAGCGATGAAGATTAATGTTTATCAAAGTTTTTTTTTCAAAAAGCACAATAATAGCAAATAAGCACAGAAATCAAACTCAGATTTGTAATTGTCACAAAAAGGCCAACATGTCAAAAGTTGAGAAATTGGCTGAGAAAACCAAAACAGAATTAAGATCATACATGAATAGTCAAGCACTTCTCCAACCAGACATTCAAATACATTTGCAAACATTAACTACCATGGAGTAAATATTCTAGAATAATCTACAAAACGTTTATAACACAAGGTTTTGCAAATTAAATCTTGTGAAAATGTCAAACAACTATATTCTGCTATTGCATCAAATATGTTTTTTTTCCATTTTTGCAAAATCACTTTGTCGTTACATTTAATGGTTTCGGTTTCATATTGATAACGGCATAATTCACTCAAGGCAGTAAAAAAACACTTGAGTGCTTCTGATGTTACATAAAAATTGTGAGAATGACTGTGCACATACTTTATCTATTTGGATAAGATTAAACTGACCAAAAATTCAGTCAGCCAATGCCTTAGGAAATTCACACACCAGCCAAATGCCAACTTTTGTGATAAAACTGCAGCATGTATTAGATAAATGCTGGAGATTTTGTCTTCTGCTAACTAAAATTCTTGCCTGTTAAACTTTGTTCTTGGAATACTGAAAGCTACACAAATGACAGAACTTTTATAGAGAAATTGAGCCAGCATATTTATTATGTTATAATAGTAAACTGTCCTAAACTGAACCAGTAATGGAACAGTTTAATTCTATTTGATCTTTGATGGCTTTATCTTTCTGGAAATTGACAGCTGCACACACAATCTTGTTTTCAGAAAGGAACACCAATCAGTTTTCTGTGCTTTTCTGACTGAATTTTTCAGCCAGAGAAGATTTTTCATTTATATTTAAGTAGGGCTGCAGAAATTAAAGGTTAATAGATTAATCGCTAATTTATTTTAACGATTAATTTTTTCATTAACAACTAATCGATGTTTTGTATTGGCAATAAGTGCAGAAATCAGACTAAGATTTGCAATTGTGGCAAACCGCTCTGTGCATACCAGCAACCTCAGTTCCTTGCGATCAAATATTTAGCTCTGCTGGTCACATTGTGAGTAAAACACATTAGTCACTTGAATCAAACACTGTCAGTATGCTCATGTGCCTCCTGTGTAGTTGGTTATCTGATGACATTTGAGTGAGAAAACGATTGTGCTATTTACTCTTTTAACTGAGTTTTATGCAAAATATCACATTTTTGTCAATAACTGCAACTATATAAGTTTTTTTATTTAATCGAAATTAACTATTAATTAATTGTTAATTTCTCAAAAGATAACCATTAATATTAAATTAATCGCTACAAGCCCTACATTTAAGTGATCAGAATATAAACCTTGAGGCAACTCACCAACAGCAGGAGGATCATAGGAGTCACCAAGCAGGATTTCAGGAGCAGAATATGCCAAAGAACCACAAGACGTCTCAAGCTTTCGGCCGGGAATAAATTTGTTGCTGAATCCAAAGTCGGTCAGCTTCACCGAACCCGTCTTGTCAAAGAAAACAACATTTTCTGGTTTGAGGTCTCGATGGACAACGTGCAGCTGGTGACAATAAGCAATTGCCTCAACAATCTGATGAAAGTAAGTCTTGGCCACAGGCTCTTCCAGCCCTCCGTCGTGCTTCATTATGTAATCGTACAAGTCGCCACCATCACCCAGTTCTAAGATCAGGTAGAGCTTTGACTGCGTGTCAATAACCTCATACAATCGTACAATGTTTGGATGCTGCACAAGTTTCATGCACCGTACCTAAAAATATTTACTCAATCAGCAAAAAAGCAATATATTGCAGAAAATATTTATAACGAGCAACTAATTCACTTTTCAACATAGTAGGAAACTCATCTCATCAGAAAAACATACACTGACCAAAAACATATTGAAAACAACAAAAGCACTTACAACAGTGAATAAAGTGCTCAGAATGCTAATTTCAAATGCTAAAGATCAGCCAATTATAAGAATAGAATAAGTAATACATAGATAATAAAACAGTAATCCACTTAACAGCCAGTTTAAAGATCCAGCATAACTAGAGTGGCAGAGCACAATACATAACAAGAAATAATCAATCTAAGTTAACCCCTTTACCGGCTGTGATGCACATATGCGCCCATTTTACATTATGTTACAAATAAATGGCCAGTAAAGAGGTTAAGCTTCAAAATCTATCCTAAAACCTTGATATATTTAGGTACAATACCCCCATTAAAATATCTGTAAATGATGGTCTAGACACATTAAATATGGCTTAAATTCCTAAATATGGTATGCTGAGGTTGGAAAGACTACATTGGAACTACAAAACATCCATTATTATTATCATGTGATTTTAAAATGATATCTTTATTCAAACATTGTAACTAAGGTTTGACAAAATGTTAAAAAGATCCATTAGTATTGCAATTTTAAAGTGTGTTCAACTTCTAACTAAAAGTTGCCAAATATTGACGTAATAAAAGGACAGTCCCTTATGGTATAAAATGTGTGCACGTGTGTGGTGTGTGTGTGTGTGTGTGTGTGTGACTTGTATAAAGCCTTTTTCTACTCAGAGTTGCATACTAATAAATTAGTAGAAAATGTGAATATCAACTTCCGGCATAAACTTGGGCTTGTTTGTTAGGTACTTTCCCGTTATTCGGACCCCAGTGAAGTGTAATGGCTATGCGGTCGGAAACCTGACACTAACCCTAACCTAACCCTAACCCTAACCTAACCTAACCCTAACCCTAACGCCAACTACACCACCCCTCTACTGGCGTCCGGATAACGGGAAAGAACCGTTTGTTAAAATCTACCACCTTCCGAAAGGATTGAAATATCATCCGTTACTTAACAGGATTCGCTAAGAAGCATTACTACTTCCCAGTTCTCAAGTGCCTTACTTCCTGGAAAAGATGCGCCCTCGAGACTTCGTCGAGTTTCGTCTTGTCGATGACTTTGACAGCCACCTTTTCGCCGGTGAAGACGTGACGGGCAAGTTTGACGACGGCGTAATGCCCCTTTCCGATCGTTCCCTCCAAGTCGTACAGTCCGGCGATCTTCCCATCGTATTTTGCCTTGATTCTACGATAACTCATAGCACACAGACGCCTCTACCGCTACTGCGCTACATAAAAACAAAACCTGACGCCCCGTTCTGTATTCTATTCGCCGAGTACTTTCAAAAGTCCGACTGATCCGCTAAATTTTCATTAAAATTAACATCGAGTCATCAACAAAATCCCAGAAACTGCTGCCATCTTGTCAAGTGGCGAGTGCTGACGCCTCGAGCCCTCGACTTTCTAGAAAATCTCATAAAACCGTAGCTTTCAAGTCATAAGCAGTAAGTAAGTAAATTCTCTTTAATTTCTATAGCGTTTTCAAAGCAGCACCGCAGTAGCTCCTAATTCCTATGCACAGCAGCGCAGTGCACTCGCTTTAAGTGGATTAGTAATTTAGTCTGATCACTCCTGTGCTAATTATAAAAGTAACTGAAATTTAATCATTCGAGTTCTTTAATATCTCTCCTGTCCTAAAACTACTATTACCGGTACTTCCCCATTTAGCCCTCTGCTTCCTCATGCCTCTGCTAATTATATTCATTTTTGCTGTCTTCGCGTCAAAATAACACATTTCTGACCTTCAATTTCAATATTAAATGCAGGGATGTTAGTCCTTGGCCTAGGTCCTTAAACGTCCTTTCCTTAAGGGCTCCTTAATTAAGGACCAGTTTCAAATCCTTGGTCCTGGTCAGGGAGCAATTTGTAGGGGGAAAGTGGGAAATCTTCCTCTCCACTGCCCAACTACATCCCCTCACTGAGGTGGCTACTGACATCCCAGCTAGGGAAGTCAATCTTCCCCACCACTTTGACAGAAAAATGCATTCACCTTCAGCAGAGAGAGAAAATTTTTGACGCTTTGCGTCGAGCATGTAAAGAACATGCAAAAGATGAAACTTGATGTTCGGTGATAACTGGGGACAGATTTATCTTAATCTTTGAAAACATTTACCTGAATTGCTGATTAAACCATTTATACTTCGTCATTTCAGTGGTTTTCACACAGGCTTACTTAGCCTCCTAAACCACTTAAAATCACATTATTATTATTATTATTATTATTATTATTATTATTATTATTATTATTATTATTATTATTATTATTATGGCCATACAATAAAACCAGTGATGGGCATGCACTATAGTTGGAAAAAAGTAGTTAAACTAAACTCTTTTTTCAACTAAATATTTGTAGTTAAACTATTATTTTAAGTATTAGTTAAAATTTTCACGAAAAAGTTAAACTAAACTTTTTTAAAGTAATTAAACTATTTCCAACTATTTTGCAACTTTTGTAATTTTTTAATTTTTTGACTCCTTTCAATCTAACACAAAGAAATCGCCGTAATCTATGAAGGCTTACAGTGGCGGCTCCAAGAACTCTTGGTGGGGGGATGCAGTGAATTTCTAGGAAGTTACTGCCAATTGTCAAAGGAATTAGGCTATATGCAAGTAATGCAACTGGTTTAGAAGAAATCTGCAGATTTGATTTATAAAATATAATGTTCAGAATTGACACTGTATAAAAGCATTTTAGTCTGGTTGTACAGAGTCATAGTTCAAAACCGAACTGTAGTTAGTTTGTAAGTATACTATTAGACTAAAGTACTACCAAAGAATAAGCAGCTACTGTTGGCTGCCTCCCAAGGCGCTATAGAAATCCACGAGATTTTACTTTACTTTACTTACTTACTTTACTTTACTTACCAAGAAATAACTACCAAAAATATTTCTCTGAAATTGATCAAAGCCAAAAACATTTTTGGTGGGCTGGTGGGGGATGCATCCCCAGTCATCACCAACGTGAAACTGCCCCTGAAGACTTATGCAGGCAGTACTTACATCAAACAATGTGATTAACTATCACAATCAGAAGGGTCAACAACAATGTCAGCAAGACCTGTTTAGTTCATTTTCATGTTTCAGTACAAAGAGCAATAAGAAATAAGCAGCAGAACAAAAAGTTGGCAAAAAAGTAGTTGAACTTTTAGTTGTAACTATTTTTAAAAGTAATTAAACTATTGCTGTAACTAGTTAAGAAAAAAGTAGTTAAACTATTGCATCAACTAAATTTTCCAGTTAAACTAATATAGTTATAACTTTTTTAGTTAACTAGTGCCCATCACTGAATAAAATTGACAGATCATTATTTGGTGACAGAGCAATAGTTTACCTAGCAGAACTGTGCAAAGTAAATCCGTCACAAGCCTTGGATCAGTTCCCAGTTCCGACAGTACAAGATGAACAACGTGAAAGTAATCGGCAATGGTCTTGCTTCAGTACACTCAATGGAATTCAAATTCTGCCTATCTCTTCAGCTGAACGTGAGTGAGGCTTCTAGTGCATGAATGTAAATGCATGAATTTAAACCAGTTAGAATCAACTCAGTATTTTTACACTTTCAACTCTTGTTTTCGTGAAGGTTAACCACCAACACTGTTCAACAGTGATGTGAAGCCTTGGTCTTGGTCTTGGCCTCGAGGCTGCCTCGAGACCGGATTTCGAAGCCTTGGCCTTGGCCTTGGTCTTGAAGTCTAATGTCTTGGTCTTGGCCTTGGCCTTGTGGGTTAGTGCCTTGGCCTTGGCCTTGGTCTTGGAAGTCAGTGCCTTGGTCACATCACAAGGCACTGACGGCAGCTATAGTTTGTCATTACAACATGTGTGCACTGTGCAGTACAACCACTTTAGTCAGTCTGCGATTCTGAGACTCCAAATCTCATAGTCATCAACAGCTGCAGTCAGTACAGTAACAAAAATGATGATGCATCGTATCTAGCGGCTAGCCCATAGTTGGAATAATCTATGCTCAGCCATTGCTCCTTGGCTTCAATGGCTTCAAGTTCCATTCCGACAGTAATTAAATATACATTTGACGATTATGACAGTATGGATCATACTGGTAAACACACTGCCAAGTGTAAGATGTGTCGAGCGTCAATAACAGAGAAGATTGGAACAACATCAGGGTTTACACGGTTAGTTAGGTTTCGTAATGACCACTGCATCCTCATTATGTAACCCAGGTAGCCTTTAAAATAGTGTTAGTTAACTGCAAAGACGTGGGTTTCTGTCTAAACCAGTACTTGTGCAATAAATTATTATAAATCCCACTTTTCCTTCCTAAATGATTGACTATTGCGCACGAGTTCAATAGTTTACCAGTAGATTTTATAATTGCTAAATTCTTCAATTACTTTAGACTGTTTTACGGCGAGTAGTTTATGACTTTATATGTTTCGTAGGCACTTGAAGCCTAAACACAATGAACGCTACTTGGCTTACGAATCATCAAAGCACATATTACTACTGTAGTGTACATATTTCGTATTTATATTATATTACGAGTGTGACCCTGCCGATAGTTAAAATGGATCGAAGCCTTGGCCTTGGCCTTGGTCTTGAGGTCTAATGTCTTGGCCTTGGCCTCGGTCTTGTAGGTCACTGCCTTGGCCTTGGCCTCGGCCTTGGGGCTCAGAGTCTTGGTCTTGGCCTTGGTCTTGAGGGTTAGTGTCTTGGCCTTGGCCTTGGCCTTGTACTGGACTGCCTTGGTCACATCACTGCTGTTCAATACTGCCAGTTATGTTAAAAATGGGTATGCGATGGGCAACTTGCTGCCTCAGATGCACCAACTGGCAAAAATACTGACAAGACATCTGCGTCAATTCCTTCCTGCTCTGCATTAATGTTAAATGATAGTTGCTTGAATTTAGTTGCAGAATTTCAATTGTTGCAACTTGCAGTTGCGCTATTACATCTATGGTTTAAATAAATGGTGTGTGACAATTTATATAAATAATATTAAAAGTTAGAGCAAAGTACTGTCCATTAAACTATGCATTTCCCATGTCCCCTCACTGCTCACCATGTTCCCCTAATGTTCCCCCACTGCTCCGGGTCACAAATCGCACCACGTTAGGGCTGAGTCCTTGGTCCTGGCCTCCTGGCCTTGAAGGTTGAGTCCTTGGACCTGGTCCTGGCCTTAAAGGTTGAGCCCTTGGACCTGGTCCTGGCCTTAAAGGTTGAGTCCTTGGACCTGGTCCTGGCCTTAAAGGTTGAGTCCTTGGACCTGGTCCTGGCCTTAAAGTTTGAGCCTTGGCAGTGGCGGCTCTAGGATTTGGCAAGTGGGGGGGGGCGTTGGGGTGGCAACCTCTAATCATGGGGGCCAACCATTTGTTGTTTAATATATGTAGCATTAAGTATAGGGTCCCAACTGGGGGGCCACTGGGGGGGGCCAGGCATTCAATAGGGGCACGGGTCCCCCCCCCGGTGGAGCCGCCACTGGTCCTTGGCCTTGGTCCTGGCCTTGAGAGCTGAGTCCTCGTTAACATCCCTGATTATATACAAGTGATAACTGATTGGCTTTCAACACATCACAAGCCTTGGATCAGTTTCGCCAGTACAAGAACAATGTGAAATTAGGCTAATTGGCAGGCTTGTCCATGTGAAACCCATGGGATTCGTCCCATGGGATGGGATGGGATGGGATGGGATGGGACAGCACTGTTTTGTCCCATCCCATGGGACTCATGAGACAGAGCTTCTCTTAATTTTTTTATTTTTGTTAGCCTTTTGAAGTTTTTTACTTTTCTTTTTTCTTCATGTATTCATAAAATAATTCAGTGGCAGCTTCACATGGATGGACATCTGGGTGGAATGAGCCAAAAACCACGCCTAGACGAGAGCCGCAGTAAAACTGTTAGGCCTAATAGCTGGGCTAGATAGCTCGAGAAGGAACATTAGTGTCACAGTCGAACCATCTACCAACCGACCACGCTAGGCAACTTGAAAGGTGCCAAACTAAATTTAATTAGCTAGTGAAGAAGTTTAGATGTTTATCTGTAGTCAAGCAATTAGAATCGGCAGTTGTTTACATTTGCCCTAAGCATAGATGATCTAATTATGCCATCCCAACGACCCCCCCACCACTTGCCAAATCCTATAGCCGCCACTTTTAATTAATTATTTGCATCTGCATTTTGTGGTGAGACATAACAGATAGTAGAGTTAATAAATTCTGTCGTTTTACATGGTTCTTTGTACACGTAGTCCTATTTAGTAGGCATTAAACCTAAACTTTCATATATTTCATAATTTCATTTGAACTGTATTACACATAATTAATATTTCATATTAATATTATAATGGGATCTCATGGGACGATGGGATGGGATGGGATGGGACAGGCATAAATTGCCATGGGATGGGAATGGGGCAGAAACATCTGTCCCATGGACAAGCCTGCTAATTGGCCGGCAATGTGCTTGCTTCAAACACAAGCATGGCGTAGCGAGACAAAGTGCCGCCCGGAGCGAAAAAAAGTGCCGCCTCCGAACTCCGAAAATTCCTGAGAAGAAAAAACGTTAGGCTATCAACTTCCCTAAATTTCCTGACAAGCAAAAAACAGTATCGCATCATAAAGTAAAAAATTCGAAATTTCGAAAATCTCGAAAATGCCGCCCCTATAGAGCAAGTGCCGCCCGGGGCGGTTTACCCCCACTGCCTTCTCGCTACGCCACTGGCTTGCTTCAGTACCCCGTAGAATTCAAATTCTGACTACCTCGTCAGCTGAATGAGAGCGGGGCTTCTCGTGCATGAATAAAAATGATGCACCAGTTAGAAATCAACTCAGTGTTCATATCGTAAGCTTACACTTTCATCTCTTGTTTTCATGAAGGTTAAAGGGGCCACCCCAACAATGTTCAATCCTGCCATTTATGCTGGAAAATGGGTATGCGATGGGCGACATGCTGCCTCAGATGCACCAACTGACAAAACATCTGCGTCAATTCCTGCCATGGCAACTCTGTATTAATGTTAAATGATAGTTGCTTGAATTTAGTTGCAGATTTTCAATTGTTGCAACTTGCAGTTGCACTATTACATTTATGGTTTAAATAAATGGTGTGTGACAATGTATGCACATAATATTGAAAATTAAATCAGAGCATGCATTGTTCATGTTCCCTCACTGCTCGCCATGTCCCCCTTTGCTCGCCATATCCCCCCCACTGCTCCGGGTCACGAATAGCAGTATTATAGCACCCTGCTGCTAACGAATGCCTTACCACGCTCCCTCAAACGCCTTGCTGGCACTGGAAATTCGTGTATACGCAGAAACCTCGGTGCCCCTATGTCGGTATCCTGGACACGCCACTGCTGCTAAACCAAGGCTGCCTTATTAAATAGACATCGAGCATTCCAAACTGTTGGTAACTTGGTATATCAGTTTCAGTATGCTCTTTGATCTCTCATTTATTTATCTTCTACTGTAAATATATTTTCAACAAATGTTTGCTATAAAGACACACTGCGCGCTTTTAAAGTCTAAACTTCTAAAGTACGTTCAGCGGATCATGAATGATTTAATTAGGGCTGCGCTAACCGAGTAGTTTAGGAGTCGAGTAGGAGTCGAGTAGCTTAGCGAGTACTCGAGTACTCGCGTAAAACCGGAAATACATGATTTTCAAACGTTACACGTCACATAATGCTTATTATTTGCCTCATGGCCCTCATTTAACCAAAGCAGAACATTAGATACAGTTACATATCAATTTTTTGGATATTCAAGCGTTTTCAAATTTAGTATAACAGAAGTTACAGAACAGAAACTATTTACCGGTACTGGCAAAAAATATGAGGTCTTCACTAGAGTTGGCCCACTCTGGACAACATCTTAACTAACTGGGGCATAACGAATAAGAATAACCTAAATAAGACTGATTAATAATTATTTGTAATAAATAACGGTAGACCAAATTTTAATGAAATTCTTTGGTTATTCTTTATTTATCTCTTTGTTTAGTTATTCTATGCAGAGTACTCGACTCAAATCGACTCAATTTGGAGTCGAGTACTCGCGTTACTCGAGTTACTCGGCGCAGCCTCAGATTTAACTCAAAAGTCAAAACCCTCTGGACTGACCAAAGACGAGGAGCGTTTTTGTTCTGCTTGGTGTCCGCTATTGTGGAATCCTGATAGGGCTGCGCCGAGTAACTCGAGTAACGCGAGTACTCGACTCCAAATTGGAGTCGAGTAATTTTTTTGGAGTCGAGTACTCGCATAGAATAACTAAACAAAGAATAGATTAGATAAAGAATAACCAAAGAATTTCATTAAAATTTGGTCTACCGTTATTTGTTACAAATAATTATTAATCAGTCTTATTTAGGTTACTCTTATTCGTTATGCCCCAGTTAGTTAAGATGTTGTCCTCAGTGGGCCAACTCTAGTGACGACCTCATATTTTTGCCAGTACCGGTAAAATAGTTTCTGTTCTGTAACTTCCGTTATACTAAATTTGAAAACGCTTGAATTACGAAAAATTGATATGTAACTGTATCTAAATCTCTGCTTTGGTTAAGTGAGGGCCATGAGGCAAATAATAAGCATTATGTGACGTGTAACGTTTGCAAATCATGTATTTCCGGTTTTACGCGAGTACTCGAGTACTCGCTAAGCTACTCGACTCCTACTCGACTCCTAAACTACTCGGTTAGCGCAGCCCTAAATCCTGACTGCGTACGACAATGTTGCCAAACACGTAGGCTAGCGTTAAAAGAGACAGCGTGAAAACAACGGTTAAGTCAGCGTGTCTCTCTCTCTCTCTCTCTCTCTCTCTCTCTCGTTTCAAGTAGGTCATACAACATACATAATACAACACATGACTTTGCTAACGAATGCTGTCAGCCTGTCAGCCTGTGGGTCTGCTATCTACTCGTTCATCGAATCCCCCTATTGTCTGTCGTTTACGGCAATTCGCTGAAGTATAATAGATTATAAAATGCACTTATTGACGTTAAGTGCATTGCATAAATTGTCACATCGCATATAGGCCTGTTTAAATTAAAACGTGACACAAAACCAAATCGAACTATATACCGTAAACAAGCTGCACATGGGGCTGATGTTTTGGTAATCGGAATTTCCATATTAGATTAGGTCAGCATCAGAGAGGACTTGTCGTTAGAGCCGAGTAGCCTACGGTAACGGCTCTTGGGTCTTGGCCAAAGCGGCTCCACACATCATCCGCACTGAGTTTAGGCAACAGCTAATAGGATTTCGTCTGGTCGTAAGGTCGTGTAAGTATTAACGATAACTTGTAACGTTCGAAATCGAAGCAGAAGTCTCGTTCACAAAATTAGGCCCTGTCGACTTTCCTTCGAAGCGGTCTCACATTAACAGTCTCTGTTGGATTTTAACGTGAACACATGACCAGGTAGAATCAGTTTGTTCTCTTGTAGATAAAACGTCTACACTCTGTGTTAACTCTAGACTCTAGAGCCATTTGTGTGGCTAGTATAAAACTAGCAGCTATCTTAGGCTTGGTCAAAGGACAATTATTTTTACTTTAACTTTATGATGAGCGCGATGCAGTCTCCACTTCAACTACCTTGTATAGCATGAGCAGTGCCGGATTACCCAATAGGCAGAGTAGCCTGAGTAGGCAACTGCCTATGGGCCCCGCGACTTTTAGGGGCCCCGCGACTTTTAGGGGCCCCACAAGACAGTGGCGAAAGAAATTTTTACTCACTTATTCTTAAGAATAGCGTTATGCGAAAGGCACGTGACGACGCTGACGTCATTCAATAATGTTTACACTTCAGTGGCGTTCTAGTAGTCATTAGGGGCCTGGCCCCTGGGGCCCCAAAAGTTTAACTGCCTTATGGGCCTCCACGGTGCTTAATCCGGCACTGAGCATGAGTCAGTCATAAGGGTATATATATATATATATATATATATATATATATATATATATATATATATATATATAGATAGACCTACAGAGAGGGTATATATGTTACAGTAAAACTGTGAAACTAGTGATTTCACGAAATCCCTAACAAAGTTAGTGATTTCATGAAAGCACTAAAAACTCTAGGGATTTCGCGTATTTAGGCCTACTGAAAATTTGCTTTAGTTATTTCACGAAATGACTAACTTCGTTAAGAGATCCACTTGGCATATGGAGTTGAATTCTTTAGATTGGATAGGTAGCTCATAGGTTTTATAATGTGATTTTAAGTGGTTTAAGGAGGCTAAGTAAGCCTGCGTGAAAACCACTGACAACGCCGGTGGTTTTGGAACGCTTTCTTTTTTTCTTGACACACGGGCAGTAGGATTTGAAAAGTTCAACAGCTTCAATCGTGGTGTTGGCATATTTTTGGCAAGATATTTTAACATACTGTCAAGGCAACCTTGACCCGTTGCTACGTGTGCTTTGCTAATGATGTCGTAGCCTCGTAGGTGTCTTCTATAGTAGCGAAGTAGCTTCAGGTGATTTTCTTTCCCTAATCAATTTTTCCACATCGCCGTTCTTTTCCATACTTTGACTGATTCATTCTTACCAGCTATATCGGTCGAAGTGCAAGGCAGTAGCGGTTCCACCATGTCGATGACTGGGTATGCATCCCCCCACCGAGGTTCCGGATGACCTTTTTTGCTTGTCAACCTATTTTCCGGTGAGTTATTAAAAAATTAGTGAAAAATACTGTGAATGGCCTTTTTGCAAGGTTTATTAACATTTAGTGGGCGAAACACTAACAAAGACCTCTTTCTGTCTTTCCTTTTTATTCTTCTTAACTTTGCATCCCCCCACCAACTTCCTATAAAGTGTTTTCACCCCTCCACCAAGAATTCCTGGAACCGCCACTGGTGCAGGGAGACCAGACCGACTTCCTAAACTCTAGTACTCGTCGGATTTCGTACATTTACTAACTTCAGTTTTACTTTTTCAGAAATCACTACTGTAGTTTCGCAGTTTCACTGTACCTTCAGTTTTACTTTTCAGTAAATTGAATGCAGATGGTTACATCAGTGGTTTTCACACAGGCTTACTTAGCCTCCTAAACCACTTAAAATCACATTATTATTATTATTATTATTATTATTATTATTATTATTATTATTATTATTATTATTATTATTATTATTATTATTATGCAAAATCCCTAGTTTTTAGTGTTTTCATGAAATCACTAAGTGAAATTGTGATTTCACGAAATCACTAACTTTCTTACGGATTTCGTGAAATCACTAGTTTCACTGTTACATATATATATATATTATATATATATATTATATATATATATATATATATATATATATATATACATATAGGCCCACAAAAGAGAGAGAGAGAGAGAGAGAGAGAGAGAGAGAGAGAGAGAGAGAGAGATCAGTTGGCTTTGTTCTCTGGAACAAACCCGGAAATAGCAGTGATTAGTTATTTGAGAACTTAGAACTTTGATTCAACAAAGGTATTATCTCTCAAAGTGGACACTGGAGCCCAGAGGTTCCTCAGAACAGCCTTTACAGACTTAACGTTGCTGTTGTTAGAGTGCTTCATAAGTCATAATATTTATAACAAATGCTAGTTGACCATATGCACCATACTTATGACCATTACATGAATTAAATGCATGGGGCTGTCCATTAATTATGTCAACAATTTTTGGGCAATTTTTGACCCCTCCCCTCTTGTCAACAACTGTCAACTTTCACTTTCTTCCCTATAATTACGTCAACAACTCTTGACCCCCCAAAGATCAATGACAGGTCCCAATAACAAGTTAGGTTATTATTTTTGTGGTGATGACCATTTTCCCCCTATTTTCCTCATCGAGTGTCAAAATGTGGTGGTGATGACCTTTTTGCCATGCTTTTTTCCATTGTAATAAGTAGTATTCCATGAAATTTCATAGTTTTTTTGATTATTTGTAAAAAGTGAAATTGTTGACGTCAGCTTCTCTTGACCCCCTCCCCTTGTCAACAACTGTCAAACTTTTTCAAACCCCCTCCCCACTAAATTGTTGACGTAATTAATGGACAGCCCTATGCAAAATTTAAATTACTATAATAATATGAAACCAAGTCCCCCATTTTTGGAATGAAACAGGTTCCTCATTCAGAAAGGTTTGGGGAACACTGTATAGAAGTATCTGAGACAAAATTCAGGCAAATACCAATCATGGCTTGGCTCTAAGAATAAGATATCTAGAGCCACGATTTGACTCTTGGCTCTAATTGCACAGGACACAGGTCTGAGTCGAGTTGCTCCATCTTTTTCAGATAGCCTACATATTGTCTGCTTATCTTTTCAACCTTTACACAGAAATTATCATGACAGAAGCATTGAATGACTTGATTATAGGAGTTACAAAAGAAATAGGAAAAAGTCCAAGACAGAGTTGCCCACTCTCTTCATTATTAGATATATTCAACATTTATATAGAAAAACTCATAGGAGAGGCACTAGAGAAAAATTGCTGGAATAAATATTGGAGGGAAACTGAAACAAGCTTGGGGGTGGAAGGTGGCAGAGTGGATTATGTGCTGGAGCGTCAGGCTGACGGAGCGGGTTCAAAGCCCCGTTAGTGCTCCTAGTGGCTTTCACACAGACAGCAATGCCTCCTAAGCCATTTTAAATCATGCTAAGTTTAAACGCTTTGCAGATGATCAGGCAATGTTCACAGGTAGTAAAAGAGAGCCACAAAGAATGATGAACAAATTAAATAAGACATCAAAAGAATATGGCATGAAAATAAACACGATAAAAACAAAAACCATAGTAATAATCAGTGGCGGGGCCACGGGGGTTGGGGGGGTTTGAACACCCCCACTTGCCATCGGGCCACCCGTGAGATTCGTGCAAAATTGCAGAGAAATTTTTGGTGAGGGAAGGGGGGGTAGGGGGATGATTGAGGATCGGTTCTACGTACTAGTCTAAGTATCAAGCGTTCTCAACTGTATATATCGACAGGATGGCGTTGCGGGCTTAGACGTTTGTTTATTCACAAGAATCGTACATTGGATATTGAAAAGCTCATAAACACCTTTGTTGAACGACTGGATAGGCGAGCAAAGTTCTATTAAATATTTGAGACCAGAAGCAATTGGGTGACCCGTCGAATGCGCGACCGACATTTGCGCACCGACATTTGCGCCCGACATTTGAGCGATATTACGTTAGTTGATATTATTGGGGTTAGGGCTAGAGTGAGGGTTTGACTTTGGGTTATGATTAAGACTATAGTTACTAAAGCACGGATGACTTATACTGTAATTTATGGCGCAATTCGAGCTTCCTCGAAATACGCGCTAATGTCGGCGCGCAAATGTCGGTCGCGCAAATGCCGGTGAACCAGCAATTGTACAAGACCTATAACTGAACCATGATTGATAGTATTGGATGTCTGTTAATTGATATGGCTTAACTAGCCTACAGCTTTTTAACTAGTAACAGTGGTTTGAAGTTTTCATCAGCAATTTAGTTGCCTGCTGTCTACTTTTTGTCGCCTTTTGCCACTTGTGAGTTGTGACACTGAATAGATTTACAGCGGTTTAAAACAAGATTTCAAGATTTGATTGAGCAGTAGCATCTGCCACGTGCCTCTTACTCTTAGTATAGCATTGACACTAGTATGGGCCAAAGACAAGTAATTTTTGACTTAACACGCACAAATTGAAGCAGAATAATTTGAAATTGACTTAAGCTTAAGAAATTACAGACATGGAACCTATTGATGCCAGACCTGTGATTTTGTGTCCAAAATGCTCTAAAACACACGTACGAGCATCTACGATTTCAAAAAATTTTCCGGGGGAGAAACCCCCGGACCCCCATTCCAAGGTAGGCCACTAGACGCGGCCGGGAAGGGAAGTGTCTAACGCAAGGGAATGGGAGAGCGGGGTTATTTCTAAGATTATCAATTGGGAGGGGGTATTTTAGGGTTATCCGTAACCCTAGAGTTAACCCTAACCCCCCACTCTCAAACGTCTGGCGCCGCCCCTGGTAATAATTTAATAACAAAGAGCATAAATCCACATAAATTCACCATAATGGTTGATGGAGCATAACAAAAACAGGTATCACAATTTTGTTACCTTGGGAAGCCTACTAACAGAAGATGCCAGATGCCAGGAGGAAGTAAAGAGAAGAATAGCTGTGGGAATACAAGCATTTTTGGACAGAGAGGAACTGGTAAGAGGAGGACTAGGCATGGAACTGGAGAAGAAGAGACTGATAAAAATGTTGGTATGGAGTGTAATCCTATAGACTATGCCTCTGAAACCTGGACTCTTCAGAAAAAGGACATACAAAAGCAGAAAGCATTTGAAATGTGGCTATGGAGGAGGATGGAAGAGATCATCATATGGACAGACAAGAAATCAAACAAAGAGGTACTACAGACGGCAGGAGAACAATGAACACTTATTAACACCATCAAAAAAAGACAGAGGAACTGGATTGTACATGTGCTAAGAGGAGAAACATTGCTTAGAACAGTAATTGAGACAAGTAGGCTATTTCAAGACAGAGGAGAATGCTATTGGAACTGGATGATGAAAACAGAGGAACAGCATCACAAAACCTATGCAGAAATCAAAGAAGAAGCAAGACGCAGAGAAGAATGGAAACAATGGAGCCCTGAACCTGTTTCAGGACAAACAACATGATGATGATGATGATGATGATGATGATGATGATGATGATGATAATGATGATGATTGATGATGATGAATTGGAGAAAGAACAATTAACAATCTAAGATATGTGGGTGATGCTATATTTTGCTCAGGAACTGAAAATGATCTAAAACTATTAATCCAAAGAGTGAAAAAGAAAGTGAAAATGCTGGACTACGATACATCTGATTATAAAAAATGCACAGGCTTAGTTAGCCTCCTAAACCACTTAAATCACATTATTAGTTAATTAATTAATTAATGTCGGCAGATGACATTAGAAGCTTTAACATAGAAAATAAAACAATCGAAGTGGTGGATCGATTTCTTTGTATATTTTTGGATTAATCAATCGATTGATCGATCGATCAATCAATCAATCAACTTCTATGGCGCCACTATCATAATGCCCAGGGCATCAGTCAATGGTGTACCAAATCCAAATAGAATTAGAGCCAGGTCAATCCGGAAGATCGGTCGAAACAGCGGGGGAGCAATCTAAGGGGATAAGCCAAGTCAAACAGGTATGTTTTAAGGCCGGATCTTAAAGACGATAAATTGTTAGTTATGCGAAGTGTTGTTGGTAGTGAATTCCAAAGCTTAGGGCCACACACTGAGAAACAACTAGTGCCAATAACTGTACGAGAATGAGGAACAGCAAATGAAAGTCCTGCCGAATACCTAGTGATTAGTAGGTCGAGGGATAGGTAACAGGGTTCATTATATAACATACTGTAGTTTTATATGCTAATGGACAGATTTTATAATTAATTCCGTGTTTGATAGGAAGCCAATGTAGGGATTGTCTAGCTGGGGATATATGTTCGAATTTGAGATTTTTGGATATTACCCTAACTAAGGAATTTTGTACTCTCTGTAGTTTCTGCATGTTTGAATTTGTGATGCCGAAAAGCAGGGGATTGCAATAATCTAGGCGACTAGATACCAATGGATTGCATTGTCTAGTTGAATAAGGATAGGCTTAGGAAGTAGATGTCTGATGCGATAGATGTCCCGAATATGATAATGTGAAATTTTGCTAACGCGTCAATGAGATGACAATAAGAATAACGATGAAAAAGCTGCTATGAAAAGACTGGATAAAATGCTAAAGGATAAAGAAATTGGCATATTAACCAAAAAGAGAATTATAGAATCAATGATCTTCCAAATAGTCCTAAGTGGTAGAGAGAAATGCACATGAAACAATGGTGCTGGAGCAGAATGTTAAAAATACCAGACAGCTAAAAGAACAAATAAATCATTAATAGAAGAAATCAAACCAGAGATCTCACTATAACAGTGGCGGCTCCACCGGGGGGCCAGGGGAGCCCGTGCCCCTATTGAGTGCCTGGCCTCCCCAGTGCCCCCAGTTGGGACCCTATACTTAATGCTACATACATTAAACAACAAATGGTTGCCCCCCCATGATTAGAAGTTGCCACCCCAACGGCCCCCCACTTGCTAATCCTAGAGCCGCCACTGCACTAGAAGCCAGAAAGTCAGCACAAATATTGAGTTGCTTTGGAAATTGGAATATAATGAAGACCAGATACTGGAGAAAGCGATTGTGTTGGAGTAAGTAAGTAAGTATAATCTCGTAAATTTATATAGCACTTTGGAAAGTAGTACAGTGGTAACTGCTTATTCGTATGAGCTTAAGTGGATGAAACTAGAAAAAGAGGAAGACGGTGAACGAACTGGATAGACTGAATTTTTGAAACAAGTTTTAATATGAATGAGCCAAAGGAAATCGTGACGAACATATATAGGCCTATGACTAGGAGTCGATGACGACTTGATGGAAGATGATGATGATGAGTAAAGTCGAATATGAAGCATTGAATTAGATTATTTCGATATCATGCTCTTTTGATTAATAGCATGGGCGCCGCACATTGGGGCAAGAGGGGGCACTTGCCTCCTCCTGGAAAATGCAAATGTCAATATTTCACATTGAAAATTGAAAACCTTACCAAAATATTAACCGTGACCATTGTGTTAAAATGTGTTTTGCCCCATCTTGAAAAATTTATGTGGGCCAGTGGCGTCGCTAGGGTTGGTGTCACCCAGTGCGGTCAAATCGTGGTGTCACCCATCTTAGATGCCGTGACAAGCATAAAAAGGTCATCTTCTTATATTTGTTTATTTTCCTTTTCAGATACCGTGACAGGCAAAAACAGGTCATCCTTGTTTGAGTGTCACCCCTCTAGGTGGTGTCACCCGGTGCGGTCCGCACCCCCGCACCCTCTCTCGACGCCACTGATGTGGGCTCCCATGATTAATAGTTATGAAAACTTTTCACAAATTGATAACATGTACATCTAGGCATAAGCCATGTGAATGAAACAGAAAGCAAGAATTTTTAAAAATATAAATGTCAGTAATCAACAATTCAGCAAAGTCATAGCGTTCATTGGCACAATGATGCCGATGGATCATAAAGTGCATACTTTATATTCGCTGTTTCTGTTCTTTCATCCGCTTATACAGGATGGGCCAATAAAACCGGTTAAATGAATCCACAAGTCATTGTATACATGTAATAAAGACTACCCTCATTATTATACGTATATTATTAACTGCCTCTGTATTATTCTAACTCCCCTATAGTGATATGAAGTAAAAGTAATAAAATGATTTCATGAGATATAAAATTGTAACATCATTAACTTGCAGAAAGAAAATTGACGAAGATATTGTAGTCAATGACAGAAAACATAATACAGAAAAGCGCAACATAGTAAAAGTACAAGAGATGAAGATACGCAAGTGAAATATAGTAATTACCGGTATTCTAAACATTAAATGAGAGTAACGTTTATGTAAGTGCAAAAAAGTATCAATCAAAAACATATAATACAAGGATTTGTAAACGTTTAAATTTTGTATACAAATGTGCTGTTTTTCTTAATTATTATTTGCATTCCTATAGGCTATCTACTAAGTTATGTTCACCTGAGCAGTTCTATTTTCGCGACAGTCCGCTTTCTCCCTTGGTTCTTATTTGAAGAATTCGGAAACGGGTGTAAGCTTCCCTGTTCAAGGCAGGATACCAGATACGGACGCATTTGTTCAAGATCGAAAGTAGCTAAAGGATCACCGTTGTCAGTTAGACATCCAGCAGCAGTTGCCAGTGGCGTAGCGTGACTTTTGGGGGCCCGGGGGCATCTTTGCCATGGGGGCCCTAGAGTTTCGAGCTGACGAGCAAAAAAAGGTCATCGCCTCCTTTTTTCTCCTGACGAGCAAAAAATTAAAAAAGGTCATCAGCACATCATTTCTAGGGTTAAGGTTAGGGTTAAGCTAGGGCTAACCCAGGGTTAACCTAACCCTAGCTTAGACCCCTCTTCGGGGGCCTCCCGTCCGGGGTCCGGGGGGCTGTCAACAAAGTGCCCCCCGCCCCCACGTTACGCCACTGGCAGTTGCCATTGCATGGACGCCGTAGTCAAATCCAGTCACCTGCTGTTGCGTCGTCGGCAACACAAGAACACTGAAAATATTATTCTCGGATAACGTGGCATATCTCTGTTTCTTAGCATGATTTAAAGTGGCTTAGGAGGCATTACTGCCTGTGTGAAAACCACTAGGGGCACTAACGGGGCTTGAACCCGCTCCGTCAGCCTGACGCTCCAGCACGTAACCCACTCTGCCGTTTCAATTGATTTGTAATTGGCGCAGAAAGTCAACTATTGCTATCAAGCTGCCTTCTAGTTCCACGCTGTTCCTATAGTGTTGTTGATGTGATCTAATGTTCACGACTCTCAAAGTGAATTTGTAGGCATTGGTTCAACGTTGCGCGAAAGACACTAATCCCTTACATTCTTCAACGGCAAAGCTTAAGTCCAACCGATTATCATTACACAGTACTTTATCTTGTCCTGATACTTATACATCTCGTTTGTTTGCCATGAGGCCAGTAGGAAGTGGGGGTGCAGGGGGTACAGCTACACCCTGGAAAAAATCAGGGGGTGCAGCGCACCCCTGGAAGATAGGGCTGTTTTTAAAATTTTGCTAGTGAGGATTTTTAAATAGAAGAAAGAGCGACGACTTTTTTTGCTTAGCATGATTTAAAGTGGCTTATAAGGCATTACTGCCTGTGTGAAAGCCACTAGGGGCACTGACGGGGCTTGAACCCGCTCCGTCAGTCTGACGCTCCAGCATTAGCGTCGCCACGGGGGGGGGCAAATGGGGGCAACTCCCCCCCCCCAACCTGCCTCAGACCACCTACCAGATTCTCGCAAATCCGGTGAGAAAGTTTTTTGTGAAGGGGAGGGGTAGGGGTGGGTAAGGAATCTGACACGCCAGATCCTTTCCCCCTCCAACCAAAAATTCCTGGCGACGCCACTGCGCTCCAGGACGTAACCCACTCTGCTTGTCAAGGCTTTTAGGAAGATAAAGTAAAGTTAGTGATGACCTTTTTTTGCTCGTCAGGTTTTTTCAGACGAGAATTTGTTTAAATTTTTTCCCCTTGTCACAACTTTTATCTTGAAAAAATCTGCACCCTCTGATGAAAATTCGTTCTGACTTGCCTGTTTGTCCTTGTTTGCCCAACGATGTCACATTATCCAATTTATCGCACACCTTAACTTTTCGTCTGTTTTACTATCCAAGTTGCATGCGAGGAGTAGAAATTCTATCAGACATGGGTCAATTACAATTATAATTGTAATTCAATTGTAATTAATTACATTTTGCCAATGTAATTGTAATTGTAATTGATCTGTGGAAAGTTCAATTACATGTAATTGTAATTGTAATTGTCATGTGTGTAATTGTAATTGTAATTGAGGTATTGTAATTGATTTACCCAATTACAGGAATGTGAGTTTTATAAGTTCTAATAGCGTATTAGCATGTATGAGCCGAAGTCTTGTCAGTCTATGAATGTATGGCAGTGAATACATTGGATGGTTAGTGAATTGTCAAAGCACAACAGTTATTGGTAAATGGACTCACTGATCTGGTCAGTTGCCATGCAAAATTTACTTATTTACTTTTTACTGCCTTTCAAATTGGAAGGGAACCAGCTTATCATTTGTCTACTTCTTGTGTTCTGCGGCTGCGCTTTTTTGTGAATAAAAGTTCAATGCCAGTAAAGATGAGCGTAAATCAAGCAGGAGTAATATGGAATTATTTTGAAAAGTCTGATGACTTTAATAATGCTGTTTCCAATGCAAATGTTAAAGTGAAGTGCCGGTTGTGTGGTGAATTAGTGTCATGCTCGAAAAAGGCTATTTCGAATTTGCTTACTCATTTGCAGGTTTGTGAAACTTTGTGTTACGGTTTTTTAAATAGGCCGTAGCTTATGAATTTGTTGAACTAATTTATATTAATTATTTTAGACACTTAAGTTTTTTAAAGAAGCAGAAAGAGGAATGAAAAGTAATTGTAATTGTAATTGACACGTTTGTAATTGTAATTGTAATTGGTCCCAATGTAATTGGCTGTAATTGTAATTGTAATTGACAAAAATCCGTATAATTGTAATGTAATTGACAAAAATCCGTATAATTGTAATGTAATTGTAATTGCTTAAAACGTAATTGACCCATGTCTGAATTCTATACAGGGATTCATTACTATACCGTTATAGGTAAAATAATGAGGCGGGTTTCACTATTTTACGTGTATTATGAGGGGATTAATTTTCTCATGGGATTCATTTTACTTCACTTCAACCGGCACCACCCTGTTTAATCATGGTAATTTCTTAATAGCCCTGGGTCAAAATGCATACAATTTGATGTCCTTCTGCACTATTATATCCAGTGATGTTAATCCTTGTCCTGGTCCTTGTCCTTAAGGACTCCTTAAGGACCAATTTGAAGTCCTTGTCCTTGTCCTCGTCTTTGGGGGTCGGTCCTTGTCCTTATCCTCGTCCTTGGGGGGGTCGGTCCTTGTCCTTATCCTCATCCTTGGAGGGTCGGTTCTTGTCCTTATCCTCGTCCTTGGGGGTAGGTCCTTGTTAACACCACTGATTATATCCTGTATGCATACATTTACGTTTTTATGTCACATTCCAAAGTGAAGCGGCGCCATCTAGCGAAGGCCAGGCTAGGGGTAAGACTAAGTCATTCATAAAAATATCAGCTGCGTCTGTGACATATGTCCATCCAGGCTGCACATTAATTCCTGAAAAATTGTTATATTAATTGGTTCCTGTCCGGACAGAGCATAGATATCGTAATCACCTGCCTTGCTGCCTCTCCGTCGTACCTGTATGCCTACTATCGACTTTCTTCAACAGGCGTTCAAGACTCGTTCTACTCCACATCTTGTTCGGAAATCGTCTCGAACTCCAACAATTCTCCGGACGCAACCTCTTTATTATGAAACTATCACCGTTGGATAGTCTGCCTTAAAATATATAGAATTTATTTTACAAAAAAGCAGACAGCAAACAAACCAAATAAAAACATCACCGTGACGCTATCAAAGCAGATGATAGTAAGGAAGACAAGTTATTTGGACGATGCATTTAAAGCTTCATTTACTATACACTGTAGCGATCAACCATATATAGACTATATAGACTATATAAGCATTCCTCCAAGTATATAACTCACATTTTTGGTGAACGCGTCTTATCCCAGCCTAATTTTCGCTAGGTGGTGCCGCTGCACTTTGGAATGTGAAAAAAACATAAAACGTTGCATTCACAATTTAACAGCGGGTGCATTGGATAATTACCGTAAATCATTATATCCGAACACAACAGCTGCGTGCAGATTGAATTAACGAAAGCCGGCGGGGTGCTCTGAGTGCTCGAACAAAATTCGATTTCGTAGAAACAGCAGAATCTAGACTCTAGTGCAGATATAGTACATCATTATTACACCGGTTCTCAACCCATGGTCCGCGGACCAAACGTGGTCCGAGAGAAGGGGTCTAGTGGTCCGCGGCAAATTCTGAAAAAGCGTTAATAAAAATTAGACATAATATCCATGTCATATTTTTCAAGACATATTTTCCATGTCAGTGGCGTAGTGGCACAATTAAGTACTGTAAGGTGACGACCTTTATTTTGCTTATCGGGGCACTGGCGAAGGACGAAGATCACACGCGATGACCTTATATTTGCTTGTCATGATTCTCTCAATTTTCAGATGGTCCCCGAGAAATTTTTGATCTTCAAAAGTGGTCTGCGTGGCAAATGAGTCTGAGAACCACTGCTCTAGTATACTGCAGTTCGAACATTATTGAAAATTTCGTTAAGTCATTATTTATTTATTTGAACGTCAATACAGCCTTGAAATTAATAAAAAAATATTAATAAAATTAAATAAAATTAATAAAATCAAAATTTCAAGATTTGAATCAAGTATAACCCCAAATTTTGGGAAGCGATGATTCTAGGCCCCTCTAGGCTTTAGGGGAGGGCGCAGTTGGCTCAACCACGTGATGGATAGGCCTACAGGGGTTAGCCCCTGCGTTCGTTCTAGACTGGTCTTGAGGGTGGCGTTCTGACGTCATCGTCTTGAAATGTGATTTCGAAAAGGAATTCTTGGAAATAATTTGCATGTCTATGGAAAGTAGGATTTCTGCTGATACATAGCGTCCATCGACAGTGCACTTCAGATCAATGGAAAGTTGGGAACTTTGAAGATTTTATTGACTTAGGCCCTATGCATAGACTATTATTTATATAATTGCTAGAGATAGGTTATTGCGCTGTAACTTAGGAGCTCGCTTCCTCTTTGTCTAATTTTGGATTTGACGATCCCCTTCTATTATAGGTGCCGCAACCGAGAATTGATCGCGGAAGTGCTACGTTTCATTCGCCCAATTACTGAGAACGATTTAACAGACGCCTTTGCTTCAGCTTTAGGCCTATTTTAGCATAAGTCACCCATTATTAATTGAACAGAGCAGATTGCCAGAGTTTAGACACAAGGCACGTGAGGGTGAGGGCAGGCACGCCCGCCAGAAGTAGGGGTGCAGGGAATGCAGCTGCACCCCCTGGAAAAATTCAGGGGGTGCAATGCACTCCCTGGAAAGAGGATGGTCTGCACCCCCTGAATCCTGAAAAACAGGGGGTGCAGAGTGTACAGACGACCATTTTTTGCTTGTCAAGCTATTTTGAAGGTAAATTCTAGCGTTGAAGACCTGTTTTGCTTGTCAAGGATTTGAAAGAGAAAATTTCACATCGAAAAAATCTGCACCCCCTGACCAAACTTCGTTCCGGCGGGCCTGGGTGAGGGACTTCCTTACTTGCGCAATCGCCGTCGGTGGGTTAAAGGGCCGAAAAATAATTGTCACCCATTTTTGTTCAGCCCGGGGCGGACCGCCTCTTCATCCTCTTAGGTACGCCAGTGCTTGAATACGTCTGAGAACTGGACGTAGAAAAGTACGTTTTTAAAAAAAATAGGCGCTTTGTAATGGGTATAATGTTTTGAAATTTCATTTTCTACAGACTTGTATACTTTTTATAAGAATTTGTAGATAAAACGACTCAGGAAATTCACAAGAACTAATAAGACACTTTATTCGTGACAAGCACAACACCAAACAGCACACAAACAAGGATTAACACAAATCAACTGAACTAAAAAAAACTAATATACTAATAAACTAAACACACACTTTACACAGTACAGTCCATCGCTACCTGCCACTATCACTGCCCATCCCGCCAGCCTCTGCCCTCAGACAAATTCTATCAATCAGAGGCGGATTTACCACGGTACCAGGTGGTGCATCGGTACCGGGCCTCCCTTCAAAATACAAATTTAGGGGCCTCTCTTTTCTAATAATAATTTTTTAAAGACTTTTAATTATTAGTTTCTTTAAAGTAATTTATTTTTGGAGATATACATGAATGTTGTATGGTTAGACGTTAGTAGTGTTTGGACATGGATTAGTAATAATTTAGTATTGAAATGCAATTAATGCATGCTCCATGAGTCTATGTTAAGAAAGCCTATATCTCATATACCCCGGTTTAGCTGACCTCAATGACCTCAATTAATGGTATGGCTCATAATGGCTGGACTCTGACCGAGTGACCGGCGGTTGCACCGGGCCACCGGCGGTCGTAGACGCCCGGCCTCTTGCATCGTTATGCAGATTAGGGGTACTGCATGACTCAACCTGAGTGCCTGTACAGTGTGTCTCGACGGTCAATTCTTACCACGGTACCACCGGGCAAGAAGCGCGGGAAATGGGACGAGTATGTGTATTTGTATGCCTCCGTACCTTTGGAATGGCAATGCATAGTTGCATATAGACTAACGCCATCACTCATTTGTCTTATCGTAAAATGCGTAACACCGTGACGGTGAACTTTTTGGCAAACGATTACAAATCTTAGTTATACTTAGTGCTTTTTTCTAGAAAAAAGGTACCGGAACTCATCTTCGTGTATGACTAAATTCATAAGAAATAAGTTAAAATAACACTTAAATAAATTAAATTAATTTATACGTCATAACACGTGGATATCTAGCAGATCATAGGCTGTCGTCATTAGCCATACTGAATATTGAAAATGAACTCGTGAAGACAATCGACTTTGCACAGCTAGTGGAGGCCTTTGCTACAACAAAAAGTCGTCGGCGACATGTTGAGACAATTTAGACTAATTACCAGTTACGGTGGGTTACCAGTACACTACTAACATTAGGTCTATAAACAGACGACAGGTAGACCGTGCCCCAGTTCTTGTACACTGACTGCACGACTGCAAATTCAATGCAAGTTTATTTGAGTTGAAGTTAATGGCATTTAATTGTTTCATTTTTCAATGACGTTTGTTGTATTTTTACTTCTTTAAGCAGTGTTTATTCTAGCCACCATGACATTGGTGGGGATTTTGAAATGTTTGGAGGGACAAGGTTTGACATCTCAAAAGTCTTGACGAGAAAAAAAGGTCATCTGCCTGTTTTCCCTTCTTAAACGCTCTGTGACAAGTTTCCTTATTTTTCCCCTCTCCAAAAAAATAAAAAATCTCCCGTCGCCACACTTTTTTTGGAAGGAGGGGGGAGAATTTCCATCTCCCCATTTGTTTTTTTTTTGGGGGGGCGGGCGATTTTTTCATTTTGGGAGGAATCCCCCAAAAGGGCCTAGAATAAACACTGTCTTTAAGTGACCACGATGGCGCCGGGGGCCTCCATGGAAATATTTGCACCGGGCCTCCAAAATGTAAATCCGCCTCTGCTATCAATACAATCAGCAAAGTAGGCTACAGCGGCTTCTTCGCATATTTATTGACAAAGAACGCTTGTCGCTTTTTTTACACAACAGCATGTATACTTTCCAAACCCGTCAAATCTCTAATACATTCAACATTACCTGCCTCGCCTGTTTTAAAAATTTTACACACAGCTACTTGTATCAATCTGTCAAGAGCATCAAAAGTAGGCCCTACTTTTGTAACGTTTTGTTTGGACACGTGGCTTCCAAGCCACACAATACAATAGATTGACAGTAACTCTTTACAAGGTTAGCACATATCAATTCAGACTCGGCAGCTCTGCAACGACTATACGAAAAGTTACACGTACGAAAAAAATTTAATTTAACTTCCGAAATAGATAATCCGAAGTGCCTGCCCTTTTTCAGTGTCACTCCAAGATACCTAATATCCTCCACATATGGCAAGGCACCACCATCCAGGACCAATGCAGCACATGCGATATCGCAACGTGTCCCAATCCTTATGACCATAGATTTCTTCACATTAAATTTCAAATCCAGATCTACAAAGTCATTGGTGCAAATACCAAGCATGTGCTGCATGCCGGATATAGAATGCGACACCATTAAGATATCATCTGCATACAATAAACATCCGAGATATAGATCATGCGCATGCGCTGTGGATTCCCTTGTAAACAGTCAGTTGATGTCAGCCAGTCCTGACATTGGCTTAGGTTGGGTCCATCCATGGGATTGGTTGGATCGGGTTGGTTTGGGTCAGAAATTTCAATGCTTATGGTGGATTGGCCAGAGAATCTATTTTATTTATTAATTTTCGACTGGTTTAAGAAATCGTGCTGCATTACGGTGGGTTGGATTGGGTTGGGTCAAGCAGCCATATTGCTTTCTTGGGTTGGGTCTGAATTCTGATGGACTGGGTTTTTAAAAATGTCTGAACCAACCACTGCCATTAATTTTGTAGCCACAATAATACTAACAGAACGACTAATGGCAGTGTTGGAGTTGTGAAATTTGAACTGGAGGGGGAGGGGTTGAGGACTGAAATTCAATGAATGACAGAAACTGCATGTACCCAATATGCGATTTTGGGAGGGTTGCAAAGTTGGCTATGGGGGGTTCAACCTCCCTCCACTCCCTCTGGCAACTCCAACACTGCTAATGAGACATAATTGACCGTGTAGGATGTAGGCCTGCCTAGCCACGTTGAGTGCAAACAAGAAATAAGATGGTTATCTCAATTGGTATCTACTTTGGCCCACAGTATATTATATTAATGAAAGCCAAAAACTATCAAATCCCGGCCTAGCGGGTTCACTGGCACTAAAGCGGTTTAGACGCTATTATGACTCTTCCTATCTTCACACGTAGACAGGGCTGGAAAAAACCTCGGGTTTCAGAAATGAAGTGAGGTTTCAGGTTTTTAGAATTTTTAGGGTTTAATGCTTAGCATGTCAACATCCATAGACCTCCTCTGTATTCTCGTCACATATGTGTTCTTCTCTGTCTGCAGAGAGTAAAAAGAAATTTAAATAATTAAAAATGGGATTTTTTCATTTAAAACTTAGACTTAAGACTTAAAACAAAAACCTATAAACCTAAAATTTGGCTTTTTTAGAAACGTTTAGTTTTTAAAAAACCTAAAACCTAGCTTTTTAAAAATCACATTTTCCAGCCCTGCGAGTAGGCCTTTATTATTATTATTATTATTATTATTATTATTATTATTATTATTATTATTAAAGTAAAGATTATGATTTTATAGCCTACGTTTTACCTCCATGCATTAATTTTCGACTGGTTTAAGAAATCGTGCTGTATTACGGTGGGTTGGATTGGGTTGGGTCAAGTAGCCATATTGCTTTCTTGGGTTGGGTCTGAATTCTGATGGACTGGGTTTTTAAAAATGTCTGAACCAGCCATATCGTGAGATAAACATTTGAGCAAGGCGAAATGCTGTCGCTTGAGGTTTTGGGTCGCCCAACGCAGCGACGGGGGTTGGGGTGGGGGCGCCCAGGGACAGAGCCTCTGGGGCGATGATCGAAAGAAGCCGATGGTCACGTGACGGTCTTTTGTTGCGCGGAAAACACCAGCGTCAGCGTCTGAGATGCTGCGTGAAAATGAAAGTGATGCTTAAAAGTGAAAAGTATTGTACATAAAGTATATTTGCTATTTGACTCAACGACAGTGAATGTGTCGTCGTCGTCGTCGTCGTCGTTGTTCTGGCGATTGTGCATCAGATGTGGACAGGAATTAGAAGCCTTAGCTAGAGGACTGTCATACATTTCACTCACAGTTTCAAAAAGATGACTTTATCTCTAACAACAGATCAAGAGTCTAGTCAGATGCATTGATTGATTGATTGATTGATTGGTGTCTGTCTGTCTGTCTGTCTCTCTGTCTTTGTCTGTCTGTCCCTGTCTCTCTCTGTCTCTTTGTCTATCTCTGTCTGCCTCTCTCTCTCTGGCTCAGTCTTTCTGTCTTTGTCTCTGGTTCTCTGTCTGTCAGTCAGTCAGTCAGTCAGTCAGTCTGTCTGTCTGTCTGTCTGTCTGTCTGTCTGTCTCTCTCTCTCTCTCTCTCTGTCTGTCTCGCTCTTTCGCTCCATTGTCATTGTTTCTTAGCAAGAGAGAGAAATAATATTATTTAACCCCTTAACTGGGTATTTAACTGTAACTCAATGTAAAATGAACGGATATATCCGGGGTCCCCGGTTAAGGGTTTAACCGGTAAGATTTGCTTTATATCGGTGGTTCAGTCTGGTCGGTTAGCAGTGAGGACTGAGGAGTCGTAGGAGGAGGAGGAGGAGGAGGAGGAGGTGACGGGTTTACCTTCGCTATACATGGGCGGGTGTTTTAACATTATTTTGTGGGTTTCCGTTGGTTACAAAGGCCAATGTTCTCAGTTGAATGGCGTGTTGTAACTCGTGACAACTCGATCGCATAACTTAAAACGAGTACAAATGTCAAATACAGACCGTGGGAATAGACTAAATTCCGCTCGATTTTGAAGCGATGTAGGCCTAACTTCCTTGATATCTAAGGTACGAAGGAAATAATAATACGAAAGTTGAGAAGATTTACTCGAGAATTCTAAATATCTAACGCAATTAGCATTGCGATAACATATGACGAAGAAAAACGGTAACAAACAGGTTGACCAGAAATTGACGTCATTAAAACATTAACATGCGATGCGTCACGTAATCGCAAAGTTAGACTACGGAAGGTAGTCTTAGTCCAAACGATGTTCAATGTGTCCCTCTTTAGCCCGAATAACCAGTAGAGTTCTGCCCAACCACTCGGTCAAACGCTATGCCTATCATTATTATCATATCCTGTCGGATCTGATCCCAGCACAATGTTAGCTATTCTTTCAGATGATCCACGTCACGAATCTTTCGTTGTGATTGGGCAGAATTTTACTGAAATTATTTACACTATCAGGGGCGTAGCGACGGGGGGTATATCGGTATATACCCCCCAAACAGTCTACCTTAAAGTTTTTATGTGATTTACATGTGGTTATATGTGGTTTGTATGGTTTATAGTTAAGATTTATACCCACCCAAAATATTTATACCCTCCCAAATCAAATTCCTGGCTACGCCCCTGTACACTATTAGCCATTACTATCTTCTCGTCCAATTATTTCCACGTGTCTACCACTCTTGTACTAAAACAATGCCGGTTGTATCTCGCCCGCCCGTTTCTTAAACAGCTTGTAACTTATAAGAGACAAGATTTTTTAAGATTACGGACTAACGATTTGCCATTTAGACCTAGAATCTTATAAGATCTGATTTTCACAAACTTATCAGAAAATATTTCTCTACAAATTTACAAAACCAGAAAACCACCGACGCTACCCAGATTGCTTGAAGCGCCGTATTAAGGTATTCGAACGATTTGAACTTTGCTCTGAAATGTCTCTGACGGGGACTAAACGGCGCTTAGAAGAAGCGACGAATCTAAACGACGGCTGTCGCCTGGTTTACAACATTAAACTACTGGTCGATGTATACAAAAACAGACAAAGTCTCAAGAGCAGTATGTGTGTGTGTGTGTGTGTGTGTGTTGTGTTTATCTAAAGACGCGTTGATATCAAAGACGAAGAGCGTCTGTGCGCGTGTTTGTGTTTGTGTGTGTGTTTGTGTTTGTGTTTGTGTGTGTGTTTGTGTTTGTGTGTATGGCTCCTCCTCTCTCAACCGGGTATAGTATATTATAATGACTCCCATATAATAATAACTCCCCCCTCAATATGATATATATATAATAATGACTCCCCCATCATTATTATTATATATAATAATAACTCTCTCTATATTATAATAACTCCCTTAGTTTTTCAGAAGCCAGCTGAGATACCATGATCTAGAGCACCAAAAGTTTTTTATATCGAGGATAGTTCCAAGAGTGTGCTTGTGAAATTCAAAATTTGTTGTTTTGGTATCAATTAAATTCATTATTGGCATTTAAGTGGAGAAATAAGGCTGAAACCATATTGATCAGTGGATAGCATATTAAATGCATCTAAGTAGTTTAACATTATGGTAAGCATTGCCATTTCATGAATTTTAGGAAAACTGGGAGATTGGAAATGGGTCTATAATTTCATATAACCAGTTTAGAGACATTTTTATAAATTGGGGTTATTTTTTCAATTTTTAGGCCTACTTCTTCTGGGGAGTTATTATAATATAGAGATAGTTATTATATATAGGCTATATAATAATGAGAGGGGGAGTTATTATTATATGGGAGTCATTATAATATGCTGGGCTTGTCAATGATGGCTATGGCGGAGTTACGTCTAGGACGGGTAGTCTTTTGAAGTTCCTTCTAAAGAAACTGTTAAAGCTAAGGGCTCGAAAGCTTCATTTGCCGACTCGAGACGTTTACGACTTCCTCTTAGTCTTCATTGTGTCTGTACATTGTATTCTGAAGGCAGTAGTGGCAGCTTTCTCGTTAAATGCGATGTTCGTGCCGCTGCATATTCGCATCGGGGTTTTCCTGCGGCCTTGGGACACTTGAGGCCATGTGCTAGTTAAGTCATGAGCAGGGTTTAATCTAGGCCGTTTTCGGGGGGGGGGGAGATTGCCCTTCCCCCCGGAAATTTCAAATTCGCCCCCGGAAATTTTGGCATATTAAATCATCTAACAGCAGCCCCCTAGCTGACTTCCCCCCGGGTTTGTCAGTTTCCACCCGGAGTCCAGAGTCTAAATTAAACACTGGTCTCATGAGGCTCGTCTATACGATATATACATTATACATGGGTCCTGATGGAGGTAGACTCTACACAGGCAGTCAGTCATACATGCTGAGGAAGCTTAGATGTAAGCTTAGTAGAATATTACGTGTTACCCGATCAGTCATTTTAAGGTCTACAATGATAATTACTTGATGAAGAAGGTTGCTCTTTAGACCTACACAACGTAGCTAGAAATGAAATTGGCATGATTTTATATTACTCTTATTTAACCACCAAGACAATAGACCAATGGTGGTTCTCAACACAGGGCAGACCCTTCTGATTCACTGTAAACCTTGTTAGTATTTTCATCATTATTTGCTCATCTACACTACAGTAGACTATTTAACATCAGAACATATTCCTTCGAGCTTTCTTGACTGTAAACTCATCAACGACTTCATCAAAAATCAGTTTCTCGTATTCTTCATACGAAGAATGCTCGGTCCAGTTGACCAGCCGTTTTGTGACATTGTTGAACGAAGGTCGCCGTTGATCGGTTAATCTGTTTCCGCCAAGAAAATGATCCATCTTCTTCTCAGAAGAGTTAGTGACCATCAAAAACACGACCACTCTAATCGTTGTTCATTGTTTCCACAATTGTACAGTATAGTGAAGTGTACAAGAACTTCCAAGAAGACTCTGCACTACGTTGGAAACTAGGCCTAAATCGAAGACGTTTAGTGTCGTTTCTGTTGCTTACTTAACTTACTTAGCATGATTTAAAGTGGCTTAGTGGCAACGTAGCAGAGTAATATAAAATCATGCCAATTTCATTTTTAGCCACATTGTGTAGGTCTAAAGAGCAGCCTTCCTCATCAAGTATTATCATTGTAGGCCTTAAAATGATTGATCGGGTATAATATTCTACTAAGCTTACATCTTGGTTCTCTCTCTCTCTCTCTCTCTCTCTCTCTCTCTCTCTCTCTCTCTTTCTTTCTCACCCACCCCAGTATTTTGGTGGGCCTATTAAATTACACCAGGCGAGGAGCATGACATTGAAATTGGCGATGAACTTTCGTGCTCATCAGACTCTGTCGTGAGCTAGAGGCGCTTGAGACTAGGTGAGACTAGAGCATGGCTCCCCAGTTTTTTTCTACAACCGCGCCTCTGTTGATAGCCTGATAGACCCACATGTCTTGGTGGTTAAAACTCTCTTTTCTGCATGAGCCTGATTGGTATACAATTGGGGAGTCAAGAGTGGGACTTGTTTGTGTTTGGTGAATGCTAATACCAAATTACGTGATTTACTTTAAATGTTGGTGAGTATTGTAATGTAATGTAATGTAGCATTTGTATAGCGCCTCTTATATTTCTACTCAGAGGCGCTCCTGGCATTGGAATCGCATGATAAAGTAGCGGGACTTTAGCTTTTGCATTGAACAGAGCGAGGGAGTAAGAAGTGATTCCCGAATGGATGGGTTCAAGGCATTCCAGAGGGAGGGTCCAGTCACTGCAAAAGCCTGACGCTGGGTAAGAGCAGTGCGTGATCTGGGGACATAAACATTCTTCTGATCAGTGGAGCGGAGCAGGCGATGAGCAGCAGAAGAGGGTGATTTGAAAAGCTCAGTAATGTAAGATGGTGCCTGACCTCGAAGTCAGAGACGTCATTTCACCGTTTTTCAGGGGGGGGGGCAAAACACTTTCAGCCTGACAAGTTACAAGTTTGCGAAAAAGTTGACGACCTTTTTTTTGCTTGTCAGTCATTTTCACGGTTAGTTACTACAGATTACTCGATATCAAGCACTCCTTTAGAGCATATAAAAAACTAAATAACACAAACATTGGCGAAAAAAAATTTCCCCTAAAAATCAGGGGGCAAATGCCCCTGCCCCCAAATGACGTCCCTGCTCGAAGTGCTGCATAAACAATAATTACTTGTTTGAATTTAATGCGGTCAGAAATTGAAAGCCAGTGGAGGGTGTTAAGCATAAAGTCTGAGATGGTAGAGTAGCGAGGAGCTTTAGCCACGAGACGAGCCGCAGCATTTAGGACAGATTGCAGAGCGGAGAGCAGGCTAATGGGCTATTCCCTTTGTTCCTTTGGCACTTTCTTTTACTAGTTGTGCTTTCACGTATTCTATGCATTATTACGCTTAAAGAGCTGCATATGCGTTGATTTCTCTCGGATAGAACTCTTATACTGACGGAATACAATATAGCCTACAATATGACAGCGTGCTAGTAATAAGTATAGCCTACGATGCTTAGAGCAAGTTAACTATGATAAAATTGCGCAGTATAAACTAGCTTAGGCTAATTTTTCTATCCTATATAATCGGGAGCTCCTTAATACGAATGAAGTTATTGGCTCTGACATTCAAAACAACTGTAGACGGAAACACATTATACGCTGAATCCCAAACGGCCTTCATCAGCTTTCTATTCATCACGAGGTTTTGACGCGTCTGTCTCATTTGGATAATTGCTTTTATCTCATTTTACTAATCCTCTCGACCAATTATAGGCTATAACTATTTTCTGTTGCAGATTCAAAGCAAATCCTGCTTCCTGCAGGTATTTCGTTTGATTGAGTTGTCGAACACTGAACTGCTGTCAGCAGTCGAGATATTTTCCAGATATGGACGGCTGCTTTGTTACGAATTCTTAGCAAAACTTTCAAGTAAACCATATCGCTGCAGCTATCGCGTTAGCTGTTCCAAGCAGGCCCGTACGAAGTGGGGGTGCAGCTGCACCCCCTGGAAAATGTAGGGGGTGCAGTGCACTCTGGAAAGAAGATGGTCTGCACCCTGTCTGCACCCCCTGCACCCTTAAAAATCGTGCAGACGACCTGTTTTTGCTTGTCAAGGCATTTTTGGTGTCGAAACCCTGTTTTTGCTTATCAAGGATTTGAAAGAGAAAACTTTGAACTCGAGAAAATCTGCACCCCCTGACGGAAAATCGTTCCGACGCCATTGGTTCCAAGAAAAGATATTTGCACGCGTCATGAAAATCTGCCGAAAAGAAAACACCTGAGAAAGAAATGTTATAATATTATTTCGAAGGCCAAAATGTCTCGTTTTTAATGGTTATACTGTGTCTTTTATTCTCTACAAAGGCTAGATTAATTATTGGGTAAGAAATCGCATAAACGTCGAGTGAAATGACGCATGGAAAATATCGTTTAAAGGAAAACGCTTACCAACAGCTGCAGTGTTTGTGGAATGAAACAAGGGACTATTCATCGGTGCATGAGTGGCGATATTGAGAACCAGCAGAGTTCATCAGCGCTGGATTAGGCGTCGGTGGAGACAGACTGAGGCAGAAAATGCAAAATGTGCAAATACTGGAACAAAATTGTCGAGAAAACGCCATTTGTAAAACGGAAAGTCCGATAAAAGTCAACGAGATGGTTGACCCGTCGGCGAATCTGGTAACACTGAGACCAGCGCAAGGTTCGCGTACAAGAGAGAATGCGCTGAATGGGATAATGGAAACGACCCTCAAGACTGTTTCTTCTTACTTTCCCTCAGAAAGGCGGTCGACGACTCCTGAAGACCCCAGCGACACTTTGAATCCAGAACCAACTTCAGCCGAAGAGAACGCTGTTCCGCACAGGAATGGATTTACGGAAGTGATATACCAAAGATCAGCTCCATCTGCTACCGTAGCGGAGGAGAATACAGAATTCGACGATAGACCATTGAAAGAACTTATAATTCGCGAGAGAAAATTTCTTGAGGAACAGGTTGATCCGGATTCTGGTCTTCTGGACGATCTTTGTTCGAATGGCATCCTGAACAGACGACAGATGGCAGCAATCAAAGCCAAGGAAACATTTTATGATAGGAATGCAGAAATTATTAATCTTATTTCAAAAAATCAGAAGGAAAAGGACTTTGTTAAGGCTCTTAAAGGTGCCAATCAAAAGCATTTGGCGAATTTCATAGAAAACAACGGAGGTAAACATCTCTCTCTCTCTCTCTCTCTCTCTCTCTCTCTCTCTCTCTCTCTCTCTCTCTCTCTGCTTACCGTCCAGAGTTTAATCTGTTATGATTTTAATGTAATTTAGATTTTAATATACTATGCTCAGATTCTAGAATTTTGTTGTGCAGCTATTTATATGTTTCTAATTATATATATATATATATATATATATATATATATATATATATATATATATATCTGCCCCTGTGGTGCCCAAGTGCTGGAAGACGGCTCGCATGGGCTATCCTGTCTCCTGGGCCCAGGTCGTACCACTCGCCATGCCACGTTGAACGATCTGGTACAGCGGGCTTTGGTTAGAGCGGGGGTCCCTTCCATCAACGAACCGCCTGGTCTTAGCAGATCCGACGGAAGAAGACCAGACGGCATGACCCTGATCCCGTGGCAAGCCGGACGTAGCCTGGTATGGGATGCAACTGTGGCGGACACAGTCGCCGCCACCTACTTACCATCCACTTCTCTAGCAGCAGGAGCCGCCGCCGAAGCCGCTGCTGTCAGAAAAACAGCAAAATATCAAAGCCTGACCCCCATGCACACATTCCTGCCAATCGCACTTGAGACGCTTGGCCCCATAAATCAAGACGCCCTTTGTTTTTTCAACGAGCTTGGACGTCGTCTTGCTCAGCAATCCGGAGACACGAGAGAAGGAAGTTTCCTCTTCCAACGATTGTCTGTCACTCTGCAACGATTTAACGCCATTGCTTTTCGAGGAACTTTTCCAGACCTCGAACCGGACGAGAGTTAGCCACACAATTTCTTAATGTCTCCGGACACTTTTTTTCATAAGACCTTCGGGAATGAAGTACTGAGGGCAATATATATATATATATATATATATATATATATATATATATATATATCATCACATTATACAATAAATATTAAATAGTATTATTATTATTATTATACAACGTAGAGATTTATGTGGCAACTAATACAGTGACTGCGTGGACACATTACAAATTATAAATTACAATAGCTAGTGCGAAATAGCCAAGTTTTAAGATTCTTCTTGAAGGTGTCTGGCGTTAGGGAGAGTTGAACTGAAGAAGGCAGGCGGTTCCATGCCCTTGCAGCAGTCACGGGAAAGGCACGATCACCTACAGTACGAAGGCGCATCAACGGAACGACCAGAGAAGCGGTTCTAGCAGATCTCAGGCGACGCCGACCTGCCTGATCTGCGACTCGTGCTAATTCTGTCGCTAGGTACTCTGGCCCTATACCATTCAGGCAGCGGTAAGCCAGCGTTGCCAACTTAAACTCAATCCGCTCAGGCATTGAAAGCCAGTGTAAGTCTCGTAGAAGCGGTGTTACATGTTCACGATAAGGGACCTGAAAGATCAACCGCGCCGCTGCGTTCAATACGACCTGGAGACGGTCCAGCAGGTGTTTCGGTGATCCGGCGAGTGTCGCGTTCCCGTAGTCTAGTTTGGTCATCACCAATGATGAAACCAGTGACTTGAGAGCGGTGACAGACACTGATCTTCGTACACTTCTGATCATCCGGAGTGCGTTGAAGCAGCTGGCAATTGTCTTCGAGACATGGGTCCTCATCGATAATGTGCTATCGATGTGGATCCCGAGATTCCGGACAGACAACACTGGTTGTACCTCAAGTCCATCGATGCTGATACAGGTCGTTGGTGTCAAGTGTTTCTGACGCTCAGAGGTGATCCATAATACTTCAGTCTTAGCAGCATTGAGTTGCAGCTGATGTGACTTCAGCCACCTGGTCACCTCGACCAGGCACCTAGTGACACGCTGCTGGAGCAGATGAACTGCTGCAGGAGGGCTGCTTCCATATACTTGTGTGTCGTCAGCGTAGAGGTGTGCTTGGAGCCCGAACCGTTGGACAATGCTTATCAGGTCGGCGACGTAGAGCGCGAAGAGAATAGGCCCTAGTACGGAGCCTTGGGGAACTCCACGTACTACACAGGTCGGCGGAGTGGTTGAGCCTGCACAACATACATGCTGCACCCGATTCGTTAGATAGGAGGAAAACCATTGGAGCACTCGACCGCTCACTCCATACGATGCCTCCAACTTCTTCAATAGTGTACCATGGTCCACCGTGTCGAAGGCGGCGGTGAGGTCCAGCAACACCAAGACCGCTACATCCCCGGCGTCCAGCGCTCGTAGGATGTCCAGCGACACTTTCAAAACTGCGGTTTCGGTTGAGTGATGTACCCGATACGCGGACTGGAGGTCTGGAAGGAGATTGAAGGTCGTTAGGTAGCGGATAAATTGATGTGACACGAGCCGCTCGAGCAGTTTCGACAGCACCGACAGGTTGAAATCGGTCTAAACGACTTAATATCAGCGGTATCCAGGTTGGGCTTCTTGAGTCTAGGAGTGATATAGGCAGATTTGAAGATCTCCGGTACCGATCCAGATGACATCGAGCGATTGAAGAGTTCGGATAAGAATGGTGCGAGGATATAGGACGACTCCTTGAGAAGAGCGGTCGGCATAGGGTCGCTCGCACACTGCTTGTCTGGAAGTGCTCGTATCTCTGCGGCCACTTCGTCAGGAGACAAGGGCTGGAACGAGCTGAGAGAGCACTGAGTAAGTATTGGGCTGAACGTGGGCGAGTCGTGCTCTGCGACTGATGCGTGTGCCAAGACATCTTTGTTGTGAAGATATTCGGCGAAGTCATCGGCTGAGGGTGTCTCATGGGCTCGAGTACGGCCACGGCCGAGTAACGTATTCAGAGACTGCCATAAACGTCGTGGATCAACCCGCTCCGAATCTACTTTGTTATTCCAGAACGCTTCTCGCTTCCGGCGAAGCAGAAGTCTATAAGCTCTCCGGAGCTCCTTCCAGTGTGATTCGAGCGCTGCAGCATAGCCAGGATCGGCGTGGGTCGACCTGGCTTTCCGTTCGGCAAACCGCATCTTTCTCTTAGCTGCACGACACTCATCGTCGAACCAGGGGTCTGAGGGGCGACGTCGACAGGTCGCTGTCGTCACTGGCACCAGCCTCTCAACAATGTCAGTGATCTCTTGATCGTATAATCGAGCCATTTCGTCAACGTCCATCATGGGCCAAAGGGCCGGTTGACAAAGTTTAGAGGTCGCGAGCTCATTCAAAAACGCAATGGTGTCGACTTTACGCCAGGCACGTCGTGTAGTGGAGACGTAGACCGGACGGGGCCTGGTTAGCGGCACCGACCAGCTAACCAGATGGTGGTCGGATAGCCCTACGTCTATTACACGCGTCTGTGGTGCCACGGTGCCACAATGAAACGCAACCACATCGAGCATTCCTCCGCCGACGTGCGTCGCATTAGTCGGTTGGAAAGTAAAGTTATAAGATGTAAAAAGCTCACGAAGTTGGCGGCAGGCTGCATCCTCATCACGGTCGAGCCGCACATTTAGATCTCCAGCGACGTATACAGGTCCGTTGTGTGACGCGAGTTCACCCAGTAACTCCGACATTTCCGAGAAGAAGAGCTGTGAGGACTTGGCGGAGCCTGGTCTGTAGACCACGGCCAGAATGCACGACTCCACTGAGGTGACGCGAGCAATCACCAATTCAAGTGACTGAAACTGATGCATGAACTGCAGTTTGGATAGTCGGATACCGGGAGCTGCACAGATGGCCACGCCGCCGTGGTTGGTGGAGAGACGGTCCGCTTCATCTTGAGGGCGAGACCGGGCCCTCTCGACCACTTGGTAACCGTCGTTCAGTAACTGCCCGATCCAGGCAGATGTTTCATCATGCCAAGTCTCACAAAGGCCAATGACTTTCAGCGAATGCTCCCGACAGACTTCCAGTAGATCGTGAAGCTTATTATTGAGTGACCGGATGTTCAGGAGGCCGAATATCACCTCGCCTCTCTTAGCTTCAGTGTGCCGAAGGGTCCGAACAGGAAGAATATTCGGCGGATGCCGGGCTACGCGTGGCGAGTGGAGTCTGTTACTGAACCCGGTGAAAACGAAAGCTCCATTCTCGGCTGGCGCCAGGATCGGTATCGAGCGTCTTCGACCCGCTCGCTTTCCGCGGCGACGAACCGGGCGAGGAGGTCCGCGGGTGCAAATGATGTTGAGTTCAGCCAAAATGTCAACAACGCAAGGCGCCGGGCAGCAGTCGTATCGAATGGCCAGCAACTCGGTTGACGTGTAGCAAAACATTTGCTGCTTAATACAGTCAAACGTGACGACGACGAGTGTCCTCGCGTGAACAAGGCGACCGATACGGCTAAATTCAGCTAAAAACTCCACCGGTGAACGAGAAGTTAAGCATGTCCTAAGTCGAAAGTTCCGAATCAGAAATCCAGTTGAGAAGGGTAGTAATAAGAATTAAAAAGAACGTATTCAAACGACGGCCATCTTGGTTAAACGGTAATATTCGAAATGTTAACGGTGTAGTTGTAAGATCGGTCCGTTTCGTCTTAAATACAACAAAGTCGCTCGAATAATAATTAAACCGATACTATTTCCCGGTGAACTGACAAATAGTACACATTTTAGTACATCGTGAGAAGCTGAATGAGAAAATAGTCCGACAAAAAACGAACTAATCGCAGGATCAAAATTCCTTGGCAGCCACACGCGGCGCCACCTAGCGATCCATAGTATACTGTACATCATTTCATTGGAGCTTCAAGGGAATAATAGTCGATGATATCTCGGAGACCGGAGAAATCGGAAGGGGATCACGACAAGGCTGTCCATTATCACCGCTGCTATTCAACATCTACATTGAGGAACTAATAAGAGGGGCACTAGAGGAAGAAAAAGCGGGAATAAACATTGGAGGGGAAACTGATACAAGCCATATGTTTTGCAGACGATCAAGCGATGCTAACAGGGAGCAAAAGAGAACTACAAAGAATAATGGACAAACTAAATACAACATCAAAAGAATATGGCATAAAAATAAACACTCTAAAAACAAAAATCATGGTAATAACAAAGAGAAAAATCCACATAGATTCACCATAACGGTTGATGGAACAGAACTGGAACAGCTTACACAATTCTGCTACCTTGGGAACCTAATAACAGAAGATTCCAGATGCCAGGAGGAGATAAAGAGAATAGCGATGGGAAAACAAGCCTTTTTGGACAGAGGAGAACTGGGAAGAGGAGGGCTAAATAGAGAACTAAAGAAGAGACTGATAAAAACGTTGATATGGAGTGTCACTTTATATGCCTCAGAAACCTGGACTCTCCAGAAGAAGGACATACAAAAGCTGGAAGCATTCGAAATGTGGATATGGATAAGAATGGAAAACATCAAGCGGACGGACAGGAAAACAAACGTTGAAGTACTGTAGATGGTGGACGAACAAAGATCGTTAAACAGCACCATCAAAAAAGACAGAGGAACGGGATTGGGCACGTACTAAGAGGAGAATCATTACTCAAAACAGTAATTGAGGGAAGTATATGAGGAAGAAAGACAAAAGGAAGACCAAGGAGGATGCTACTGGAATGGTTGATGAAAACAGATGCACAGAGTCACAAGATCTATGCCGAAATCAAAGAAGAAGCAAGATGCAGAGAAGAATGGAAACAATGGAGCCCTGAACCTGTCCCAGGACAGAGAACATGATGATGATTGTACATCATATTATATATATATATATATATATATATATATTGCATAGGCCTAATATATTATTTGTGAGATATTTTATATATTGTAATTTAAATCGTAGGCCTACGCATTGCGCTTAATGTATATTGCATAGGCCCAACTTATTATATACTATTATTATATCACATACTTTTTTATGCCCTCGGTACCTAGTTAGCAGAGTGGTAACAGCGTTGGACGATGGTTCGATCCCCACAGGAGCCGTAAGGTCGACTCAGCCTTCATTCGCCAGAGGGCGGTGATAACTGAGTAGCAGCTGTGGCTGCGAAGGTAAAACGCAGGTCTAGAGAAAGCAATGGCAAACTACTCTAGATTAATGACTGAAGCCACCTGCGTCGCTGCTTGCCTGACACCGGAGATCAGCGCCGGGCCCGAAGCTCGAAATCGAGTATGGGCGAACCTTTACCTTTACCTTTTACCTAGTTCATATGTCATGTGCTACATAGGCCTAACTGTTATATATATATATATATATATATATATATATATATATATATATATATATATATATAAGTTAGTTTCAGTTTTAAAGGTTGAATCCTTTTGGAACATTTCTTGGACTCTCGGATTGCTCGCAATTTTGCTGATGAGAAGAAAAGCAATGAGCACTTTGGCCGAGTTTTTACATTTAGTACCAAGACCTCATTTGCCTCTCAGCACTTTAGGAGAGATTAGAAATATTGTTCAGTTCTCCGATTTTTTTTGTAAAACCTAGAACTGCTTCGTTTCAGGGGCGTAGCCAGGAATTTGATTTGGGAGGGTATAAATATTTTTGGTGGGTATAAATCTTAACTATAAACCACATAAACCATATAAACCACATATAACCACATGTAAATCACATAAAAAACTTTTTTAAGTTAGACTGATTTGGAGGGGGTGTATATACCGATATAACCCCCCCGTCGCTACGCCCCTGTTTCGTTTCCGTTCGCTGTCGCCTTTTTCCGTTTGATAATTCGTATCTGCTCATTTCATGACAGAGTTGCCTAATTCAGGGTTTAAACCCAAACATTTTGGAACCGCGGCCCACTTCAGCGGTTTTGTAGCCTAAACTATCGCGACCCTAATCATAGCAGGTAATATTAAAATGCATTAGGCCACCTGGCGACCGTTAGTTGAAATGAATCTTTTGAGTTATGAATAAACATCAAAACAAAAGCTCTGATCTAATTCGAATAAAAATATGGCAGATACATTAAGCAGCATTATTTATATTTTTTTCCAAATAAGACAAAAGTATAGAAATATATATTTTAAAATTCTTTACAATTAAATTTTTTAACATTTGCCATTAACATACCTTTGTTACGCGTCTTCAAAATCTTATATGAGTATGGCAAAATCGTTTAACCGCTGGTTTTCCCATTGGTCGCTGTCCTACTGAACAGCCATTCATTTGTTAGTGGAGTTTCAGAGCAAAATGGTCGGAATACGCTTTTCTTGCGTTATTGTGAAATAAGATTAATTTTTGCAGATACTATAGGACTGGGTTTCCCAAAAGTTTGGGAACTCCTACCATTTCTGCGGCTTTGTAACATGCAGCGACCCTGCAAAGTCATTGTCAACTAAAATTTGATAAAACACTAATCATTTTGAAATAAGCCGTGCGTAGAGAATTGCAGGCATATACATTTCTTAAACCCTAAGCCTACTTGCAACATTCAAGGCTTGTGACATTTGTGGTAGCGGTTAGAAAATGACACTTCTGAATCTAATTTCGCGCTACCCGGAGCTCCATTAGACTGAGTCTGAGCCCTGCGACCCACACACAGTTTGGGAAACACTGACCTAATTTGTCACAGATCCAATCCAATCTTCTTTTGAAACTGTTCTTATTGGTGAAATTAATTTCGAAAATCAAATCCATAGCGTGAATATTGTTGATCTATGTCATGTCTCGTGACGAAACTTCGTAATAATCTGATAATATTTAGAACGTGATAATCGATTTGGTGGAAAATGGCCGCTCGGGGAAAGGGAACTCGGGATACTCGACAACTCGGCACTCGTTGATCTGTTGGACCCGGAAGAGGTGTTGAATTCTCTTTTCGCCAAAGGGATCGTCAACAAACGACAGTTGGCGAACATTCAATCAAAGGCGACTTTTTACGAGAAAAACGAAACGATTCTGGAGATTCTGCGTCGACGCAGTTTAGAGGATTACGAGAAGACGATCGAATGTCTAGATGCATCTAATCAGAAGCACATCGCAGATCTACTCAGAAATAACGGAGGTAGGCTAATACGCTTCACTGCTTATTTTAGAGATTATGCAGCAGGGTCATTTCTAGGATTATCAATTTGGGGGAGGAGAGTGTCATCATCGCCCTTTCTTTATCCTTTATCTTCTTTTCAAAAATCCCGACAGGAAAAAACCAACCTCATCTTCCAGGGGGTGCGGCGCACCCAGAGCCTGTGCGTGACTTTCGGGGTCCCCTGCAATTTTTACATGCGCAACGTTTTTGAAATGTCTTGACGAGCAAAAAAGTCATCCGTATATATTTTTACCTCTTCAAATGGCCTGACGAGCAAAAAACAAAACAAATACTACTTAAGAATAAGAAAAATGAAAACTCTTAAATATTCGAGGCCGGGGGGGCCCCCTGTGGCCGTAGGCTTTGCAGGCCCCACGCGCCGGATCTGGGCGCACCCCCTTATTTTTTTATTTTCTTCTATGAACCTGCACAGAATTGTTTGTTTCCGTTGTATTATGCACATTAGAACGGCAAAAAAGAATTTAGGCATAATTCAATTCTGAGAATTGTGAATTCTAAGACTTTTGACTGTTTGGTTCGGAGCAACGCGGTGCTCGAGACATGATTGTTGGAATTGAAAGGACAATTTCAGTGTTATGATTTGTTATAATTTTCTTGTGCTGTTTCATGCTGTATACAGTTCTCGTTGAGATTCATGCCAATATGGAATTGGCGTCGGGTTCAGTTAATGAACAAGAGGTCGTAATCGTTGAAAATTTCGTCAAATTACTCAAAAGCAAATCGCCGAAGGATCGTCAACGTATACAGGAGCTGGTGGATAGGAAGCTAGTGGGAACTGCGGTCGGTCACAGCATCGTTAACTATTTCTTCTGCCAATCGGTCGAAGATCTCGAGAACATTCGACGATCATTCGAGACCGGGAGTCTAAGAAGGTCGATAGAAACAGTATACGGTCGACTGATGCACGAACAGGAAATTCTTAATCTTCGTCTGACGTGGAACGAAGACAACTATCAGCAATGTCAGAGTTATTTCGGAGGTTCGATCAGTTTAACGTTATTAAATCCTGTTGTTAATCCCTGCGAAATTAACAGTGGCGGTTCGACCATGATGATGACTGGGGATGCATCCCTCCACCGGGGTTCCGGATGATCTTTTTTGCTTGTCAACATATTTTCCGGCGAGTTTAAAAAAATTTAGTGAAAAATATTGCGAATGAACTTTTTTGCTTGTCGGCCTTTTTGGCAAGATTTATTAACATTTAATGGGCAAAACGCTAACAGTGACCTTTTTCTGTTTTTTCTTCTTCACTCTGCATCCCCCACCAACTTCCTATAATTTTTTTTCATTCCTCCCAAGAATTCCTGGAACCGCCGCTGGAAATTAGGTTAATTCTGAAGCGTATTTAACGACCTGCAGCGAGAAACAATGCGTTGCTATACTTTTGCTGATTGGTCGAGTTTTTATAAGGAAATCCGATTTTTATCTGATTTCAGTTTCTCTGCCTCAAATTCGTCGCCTAAGACGTCAGCTGATCAACGTCATGGCGTGGGGAGTGGCGCAGTTCGACGATCATCTGTACGTCCTCTGTCGAGAACCGAATTCGGTCAGAGTCTTTCAGATTAGTAACGGTCGAGAGAACAGCTTCTCCGCAGCCGGCGAAATAGGACTGAGCGAGACGAAACTGCCGGTCGACATGGCGGCCGACGGCAGAGACCGACTCCTGTTCGTCGCCGACTCAAACAGCGGATGCGTCTGGAGGGTTACGGTCGACGAGAACAGAGTGGATCGATGGCTGTCCAACACCGGGTCTCCCTTCACCATCTCCGTCTGTACGGACGGTTGTCTTCTCATGGCCCGATGGGGTTCTCCGTCGACCCTCGAGACGTTCTTCGCTGCCGACGCCCGGCCGCGGGACGTCGTTCGTCTCCCGACGGACGTCTCGCATCCGCTGCATTCGGTCGAAACGTCGACGGGAAGCTTCGTCGTCGTCCACACTTGGAGGCCGAGCGGAGACAAAAGCGTCTGTGAGGTCAACCGCAGCGGAGAGATTCTCCATCGATTTCCGCTTTCGGTCGACTCCGTTCCGACGGAAGTCGTCGTTCGGTTGATGGATCCGCGTCACGTGACCCGCGATTCGTCGGACAGAGTCTTCGTCGCCGACTACAGAGGTCACGGCGTCCTGGTGTTTAGTCGCGATCTGCAGGCGTGCGATCGCCTCACGAGCGAAGACCAAGGATTTCAGCTTCCGAGGAGATTATATTACGACGCAATCAGCGGTGACGTCATCATTGCACAACATGGCGGAAGACAGGACGTGTTTCAATTTGGTCTCAGGTAGGGTCGATTGGTCCATTTGCCGTCGTTTCGAAAAGTTTCTCTTTCGTGAAATGGTAAAACATCCCTTGATGTCCAGACTACAGAATATCATTTAATCAACGCTACTAACATAGACGGAGGTCAAATATTTCGAACAAATCATGAAGAAAGGTGTTGAAATCTGCTTGAATTGATTTTTTAGTAATGAAGTGGTTGAAGGAACAGCGCATGTGTTTGATGGAAACTGTGAAAAACAGAGCAGACAGGAAGAACAGTCACGTGAGTCGGATGTACTATTTAAACAGACGAGGTAGTCACATGAACGTGTAATTAATCAGAACGGCGTTCCAATTAGTAAACAGTCCTCGTGTCTAAACGGTGTCAACGAAGTCTAGGAAATGCCGCAATCAATTTAGCTTTTCCGAAAATAGAATTTCAACAGTTTCCCAACTAAATGCTGACGATCGATGGGCCTAAATGACCGTTAGCAGTGTTACTTCTATTCAACTGTCAATTGTTCCAGTGGCGTAGCCAGGATTTGTGGAAGGGGGTCTGGTTTTCGGTTTTGACCGTGACTAACCTTGAAAAAATCTTGACAAGCAAAAAAAAAGATTCTCGCCTCTTAAACCGTTACATTCTGAACCCCAAATCGCGACAAAAATTTAAAAATGCATAGAAATTTCTAGGAAATATTGTTTCGGCAGCCAAGGATGGTTTAACCCCCAACCCCCTTGGCTACGCCACTGAATTGTTCTTATGTCATGCGCTGGCTTTTCCTCAATCGCTTAAACGCTTGATTTTCGCTGACGGCATTTGACTTTGGAGTAGCGTGGGTTGGAAGCGCTCAGGGCAAAAGAGGGATTAGCGCCTCCAACTTTCTCTCTTTTCTCCTCAAAGTCTTGACGAGCAAATAAAAGGTCCTCGCTCGCGTCGATCGTATTTTCAAATTTAAATAATAGACTCGAAATTTCACAATTTTATTTCAACCTATGGTTAATTAGGATTTCATATTGCTTGGATTTTTCTATTTATTCGCTTGGAATTTCCGCCACCCTCCCCACCCCTCCCACCCCAAAAATATTCTGCACCTGGAGCGGCCGTCCTGTGACCCCACGCTACGCCACTGAGTCTAGAACATAATTGCAGAGATGACATTTTATACTGCAGACGCTAACAATTCCCGGAAAATGACAATTTCAAAAACAGAATTGTTTCACTTTAAAATTGCATCATAAACCTTTAGAGCAGCGGTTCCCAAACTGTGGTCCGCGGACCGAAAGGGGTCCGTGGAGGATATGGCTGGGTTCCGCGGGAGCCTACCAAAATATTCAGTAGCACTTCATAGTTTTAGCATTAACAGTCTTTGTTCTCAAATTATGTTTGCCGGTCGAGTCACCAATAACAATAATAATTAATAAAATCATAAGGCATAATAATATTATACTAAAGCTATACATAGTTGGCTTAACATCTAGAATTAGTTCTATTCTAACACCGCCAGCCGGAGTATAATATTAGCAGGGAAAGGGGGAAACGAAGGAGGTCTCGCGAGGGAGAGGGCCCAGCAGACGACTTCAGTTTATTTTATTGAAAGTCCTTGTTGAGACATTTGAGATATTTATAACAGATTTTGTTTAATTGAAGAAATATTTCGCTCCGTACTGTGCTTAGTCAGTTACCAGCCGCATGGCCCTGTAGAAATAAAGATGAAATTAAAGGCGTGTCAGTACTTTCTTTTCATTTCATTCTGACCACAAGTTCCCTTGGCCGCCACCAGACCACCTAGAGGTCCTATGTTTGAACATTTCATAACCATAACTGTTGCGAATGTATCAAGCGCAATTTCATTGGAATGTTTCGCTTGGTTTATGGCAGGGATATTTTCAAATGGCGGCCCGCGGGCCAGATTCTGGGCCCCATGTTGTGTTAAATGGCCCGCGAAGATGCTGAAACGATAAATAACGTTTTTCCAATACTTACGAACTATTATTAATGTTGTCAGGTTTTCAACTTATCTGTTTTCTATGACCCATAAACTATATTTTCCCAAAAAACTACATGGCCCAGTCATAAAAATCTTGGCCCTTCATAAAATTTAATTGAACGCCTCTGGTTTACGGCCATTCAGTCCTTGGACGGAAATACTAAGGCGAAGTTTCATGAGACCTTCGTTATGTTTTCCAAAGTTTGGCCGATTACCTTTTCTTCGTTCTGTCCGTTCGACCTTTGCAGAAAATAATAACCAGGAATCTTAAAATCATCGCCATTCAACAAATCACAGTCACATTTTCTCACTTCAAACAATCACTGGCCGTTGTTATGCATGGGCAAAGACACCCTTATGCAAAACACTGTAGAAAAGAATAACTGTTACGCCTATTTTACGGTCATTATTAAGCAGCATTTAAGAATCGAACCATTCGCCTAAACTCAATTCCTGCACACTGTATATTGTCCAATGGGATCAGTTTGTAGATTTCTCCGGTGGCGGCTCCACCGGGGGGGGCAGGGGGCCCGTGTCCCTCTATTGAGTGCTTGCCCCCCAGTGCCCCCCAGTTGGGACCCTATACTTAATGGTACATACATTAAACAATAAATGGTTGCTCCCCATGATTAGAAGTTGCCACCCCAACGGCTCCCCCACTTGCCAAATCCTAGAGCCGCCACTGGATTTCTCAAAATATCGAGACGAACATAGGCCATTGTTGCAAACAGTGCGTTCAGGTTTCCACAAAAGGCGCTTCTATCGACAGTGCACATTAGGCTATATGTCGTTCCTTTAACCCCTTCACCGTGTATTTAACTGTAACTCAATGTAAAATGGACGGATATATCTGGGATCTCCAGTTAAGGGGTTAATTGCCCTGTCTCTATTTATTCCACTTCAGGTGTTCTAATTAGCGACCAAGAAGAGTCTAAAAAGAAGACGGCGGAAACTGTTGCTTCAGAAACAACAGTAAGCAAATGATTCAGAATTAATTCTTCTCTTCATCAGTCTGGTTCTCAGACGCTGAAGCTGAAGCAGCGGTCAACAGGCGTCGGTCTAATACGGTCTATTTGCCGTTCACAGTCGACTGTAATAGCATTTTGGCGACTGTCAAAAGAGCAAACAAACATTTACATTGGGCGTTGAATTTAAGTCGAGTTAAAGGCTGTTATTATTATAATTCTTGTGATTTCAAAATTACTGGCGCAGAGCAGAAATGACTATACAACGAAAGTCACGTGACATTATATCCATTATCCGATCATCTCTCGTAGTGCTCAGTTTGGATCAACAGTCAGTTGCATTCAACTCCCATTGACGCTAACCTCGTTTCATATTCAATTTTTTCCAAATCTTTTATATCTGACGATAAACAGGGCTACACACAGGACCGGATTAAGGTCCGAGTGGGCCTGGGGCTGAGAAAAAAGGCCGTAGCCTATACTGAAAATCTCTGACAAGCAAAAAAGGTTATCTCCCTTCCAAATCGTGCTGACCAGCAAAAAAGGTTATCTCGAAAATCGGTGGGCCTATTTTCATGATGGGCCGGGGGGCTACAGCCCCCTCAGCCCCCGCCTTAATATGGCCCTGGCTACACAAGTGACGCATATACCCTGGGATTTCAGAACAGAGACACCATACGGACGAATTCTGTCCTGTCCGACTAGGAGGGGCGTCGTGAACTCTCCCCCCATCGGGTTGCAGGGTTATTTTTAGGATTATCAATTTAGGGGGGTGTCGGTAAATTCTGGGGGTCCCTTGCCAAAAAGGTCATCCCATAGCTGAGATTTGGGTGTTGGGGTGTCGGTCTCAGATTGGAGATGTTGGGGGTGTAGGCCTACAAATCTCTGCCGGGGTGTCAGACGGAGCCTCAACAGATGGGACATTCTGAATAATACAAGAGTAAACTCTGTTCTTTTGGGAAATTCTTGCAAAGGCTTTAACATCTGAGCAGCAATCATCCTTATTCCCTCAGATGAAATTCTCTCATCGGTTTTTTACGAATCTCGCGCTAGTAGTCTGGATCAGAACATCTCCTTATGTCCCGTTGTGGATGTTCTTATGGCTTACCGGTGGTAGTTTCAAAATTTCCCCTGAAGATGAAACTTTTTATTACCTTGAGAAAGCAAATCGCTAGCTGGACGGTTTCGGTTTCACTTTCAGGTGAATGATGTTCTGTTTGAAATACTGGACACTATTCTACAAAAATGTCTTCTGCGAAGATTTCTGAAAGGAGATGGAAGACAGAGCGACGACCAGAGAGACGAAAAGCTACTGATCGGATTAATGGCGGTCAGTGAATTATGGCGTCGACGAATCATCAGGAAGAGATTCAAGATTCGACTGATGCGCGTGCTTACGAGTAAGATTACACACACATTCATCATACTGTACATACAGTATATGTAGGGCTTTTTAGGCCATCGGATGAATCTATAATTAGGGGGTCATTGCATATTCGTCCGGAGGGGGACGCAAGGGGGTGCAACTGCACCCCCTGGAAAAATATGGGATTTATGAAAAAAGTAAAATTACTTGTTTCTTTCGTCACAAACCTTGTTTTGCACCCCCTGGAAATTTGTTCAATTCTTTCGTCACAAAACCCTGTTTTGCACCCCCTGGAAAAATTTCTGCGGACGCCCATGTTGTTACCTAGGGCTGAGGTGGGTCTATTGAAACGTTACTAATCGTTACAGGTTGGGTGGGTTGATAAAAAAAGCCATTTCCAGCGTTACGTAATTATGCAATGACCCCTTATACGTCACCGTTTTAACCTTAATTGCCAATGCTCTTTCAGCATTTTGTCCTCCTTAGACATGTCTTGCTGCTTTCTCTTCTGACTGATCCCTAGAATTACCTGGTCTTCTGCGGATGAATTTTTAGTATAATAGAATTTACACTTTTGAATATTAGAAACGGTGCTACAGAAGCGCATAGTTAATATTACAGTGATCTGATATCGAGTGTCTGTAAACGCATCGTACAGAGATTTACGGCGAGAGTCGTAAGAGAGAAGTAATCCTGAGGAATGCCGGTCCGTATCTGTTGGAGACGCTTCGACCGAAGTCTTCGCTTCGTCGTTTGAGAACCGTCGACTGTCTGACCGACGAACAAATGCGAAGAACGACGACGACCAGAGCCAAGGACGAAGCGAAGAGAAGCGGCCCTGTCGTCGAAGTCCTCCGCTCCGTCGACGACGACCGGCGATACTCGTCGCTCATCCGCTGCCTACGAAAGACCGGCAAACGTCAAACGGCCAACGTCCTGGAAACAGGCGGAGGCAAGGACACTGAATACCAACGCGTCCATTGTTTGAAACCCAACCCAATCTTAACTTAAACTTAGCATGATTTCAAGTGGCTTAGAAGGCATTACTGCCTGTGTGAAAGCCAGTAGGGGCACTGACGGGGCTTGAACCCGCTCCGTAAGTCTGACGCTCCAGCACGTAACCCACTCTGCCACCTTCCGCCCACGATCCAACCCATCATGATTCAGACCCAACCCACGAAAGTAATATGGTTACTTGACCTAACCCAGCCCACCGTAATACATTCGAATTTCTTAAACCATGACTTATTATCTTACCCAACCCAATTCAACCCACCATAAACTGTATAGAAAATTTTGACCCAACCCAAGGTCCCAGACCCGTCGAAAGAAACTACGGGTCCCTGAGCAGAACAGTCACTGGCCCATAAAACGTTTGAAGTTTATATTGTTTAGAATGTGTGTCCTAAAAAAGTTCAAAGGTTCTCAAACAATATACAGATCAAGTGTGATAAAGTGGTGATGACCTTAATTTGCTTGCCAGCAGGAGCGGCGCTGGGTTTTGTTGGCTGGGTGGGTCTAATGCAATCTACACAACTAGGACCCGGCTCAGACTACCCCTCCCCCAAATCAAAATTTCTCTGTGGATTTGCACGATTTTCTCGGGTGTCCCTGCCCGAGGCTGGGTGGGTCCGGACCCGCGGACCCACCCCCTAACGCCGCCCCTGCTTGCCAGACTTTTGTGAAAAAGTGACCACCTTTTTCTGCTTGTATTCGACAGGTCCACCGACCGCCTTCTAGTATGTTCATAATAAAAATAAATATAAATAGTATTGCAAGAGATAACATTTTACGGATCCGCCCGGGCCCCCTACTGATCGCCGGACCCCTGGGCATTTTCCCATTTTCCCCTGCCCCTTCGGCGGGCCTGGGTGGACCCAACCCATGTCCATGTCTGATATCAATTGTACAGTCTCATGCGAAACACGTGTTGTCTACTGTATGTGCTGTTGGGTTATGCAGATTGTCTCTCTGCCTATAGGCGACAAGTTTTCATGAGTTTTTATCTGGCAATCTTAATAGCTTTGGTCCTAAATGATCACATCGATTTCTTTGGTTGAGACCTTAGTCAGTGACTCAACGTTGGCAGTTGGTAATATTGTCCACATTTCTTCCTCTGTGCTAGTAAACTTAAAATTTTCATATACTTGCTCACAATGAAGTGTTTTTAATACCTGGAACAACGGCACCATTGATTTCACGATGTTACTTCTCTAGCACCGAGATTGTGCCATTTATTGTTTATTTATTGTTTATTGTCTCAGAGGAAGCGCTTGTATAACTCAGCCGCTTAGTGCTTTTTGTATTCCATCCATTGAAAAATTGAAGTGATTAAGTAAGAGATGTGCAGTGGCTGTAGTACATGTATGACTCTAGTCCTTTCTTAAGAAGTATTTGGCTTTTCTGTTTTTGCAGTCTGCATAAAGGTCGAAGTTAAGAGAAATGCAATTGAAATGCAGTCTGGTTTTGAAGAGCACGGCTTAAGTCAATTTCTCGAAAAGAAACAATCCTTAAGCCCTCAATTACAACGATTCATACAGCAACTGAATGACCTTCACATGGAGCTAATCAACGTCGATAGAGATAAAGACGTAACACTCTGGATCCTCAACAAACAAAAGAAGGAAATAGTGCAGAATTATCAACAGCCCAGAAAACTTCCTCTCGATCGCCTGACGAATGTAATTGCTACAATAAGAACGAAAGAAAGAAGAGAAGAAACGAAGATAAAGACAGTCAACATCGACAAGACATACTTCGAAAAAGAAAGAGGTAGGAATACATGTGTGCAGTCTGGAGTTGAATTAGGTGCGGGGGCATAATTAGAATGCTGTCAACTCAGTGTTTAACCCCTTAGCCGTGTATATAACTGTAACTCAATGTAAAATGGACGGATATAATGATATATATCTGGGATCCCCAGTTAAGGGGTTAATAATAATGCGATTTAAAGTGGTTTAGGAGGCTAAGTAAGCCTGTGTGAAAACCATTGTATAGTAACTCTCCGCATTCAATTAACCTAGTTTTCCAACTTTTCCGAGATAGCCTTTGAATCCGTTTAACTGTTTCAACTGTCATGATGCGAGTGCTTATCTGTTTTTGATGGCAGCGGAACGAGAGATGGAGGCGAACAGTCTGCGTAGCTTCGACGTAGCAACGGCTGTTTACGGAGTGACGGAATTCAAAGGAACCCTTCACTTTCTCTGCTCAGATCCGAATTCGCTTCGCCTGTACGGCGACGGCGGTTCGCATGACCTGCGCAGAGAGGTGGAGCTCAAAGGCGTTCTTCTTCCGACCGACATTGCGGCCAGCGAGACCGGAAACTGTCTCTACGTGATCGACCAGAGCAGGAACTGCGTCTGGAGAGTGGACGGAGACAGTTATGCGGTCGAGCGCTGGTCAGCGGCGTTCGAACCGTTCAGTCTGTCCGTCGCTTCGGACGGTCGCGTCCTGATGCCGAGAACGGCCGATCCGTGCGCCGTAGAGACGTACAGTTCGAACGCGTCCGTTCGTCGCGTCTGTCGCCTGCCGAGCGAGTTCACCGATGTACAGCACGCCGTCGAGTCGTCGACTGGAAATGTCATTGTGAGTCTTTTGTCGAAAGAACGCAAAGCGTGGACGATTTGCGAAATTACGGACAGTGCGGACGTCGTCCGGCGTTTTGTTCCGACGGACGTCGCTCAGCAGCCGGACTGTCCGAGGCGGTTGGCGCTGGACGCCGGCGACGCAGTATTGGTCGCCGATTACAGGAACGGTCGAATAGTTCTCCTTGATTCTCAGTTGAACTGGAATAAGGTTCTTCTCAGCAAATCTAAAGACCGAATCCAAGACCCAACGAGGATATTTCTCAGCGCAGATAGGATGCGTCTGATCGTAGCTCAGTCGCTCGGGAACTTAAGGGCGGTCGTCAGTTTGTTCAGTTTATCTCATCGCTGATGAGTTGCCATTTTGCTTTAAGTTATCATATTAAGCATCTCACTGGACTAATCGATTATTTTGATCACGACTCTGGAGTTTCAATCAACATGATCTATGATCTAAGAGTACCAACAGCAAACGGGGATACTATACCTGCAAGTAGTTGAACCGGTTGAATGTGATGTGATCAGAGCCGATTTAGGGTATTTTGGCGTTTGACTAAAGAATTGCGTGGGTGCCCCATCTGCCCCATGCAATTGTTGGAGTTGCCGGGGAGTTGGAGGGGGGGGGGACCTTCCAGCTAACTTTGCAACCCTCCCAAAAATCGCATATCGGGTACATGCAGTTTCTGTCATTCATTGAATTTCAGTCCTCACCCCCCCCCGCTCAAATTTCACAACTTCAACACTGGCCCCATGTTCTCTCGTGTCGCGGCGTGTCTGCATGCCACACGTGACCGCATCACATCTTGGTCACCCCTAGCTTCTACTAGAAAGTAGAAGCAGAAATTGAACTGTGGCGTGAGTGCCGTTTATGATTTGACTGCCTTGCAAAATCTTGTGAAGATATTGTTCACCATTTTAATGTTGTCGTTGTACAACAGTACAACGACACTTGGATTTAAATCGAGTGTTGCTGTTTAGTATTATTATCATCAGTTAATTAAAGTCAATTATTGGCGTGCTCTATTTTAGCAAAATCGTAATTTTAATCCAGTAAAGCGAAGCCACTTTCAATCAACGTGGCATCGGATATGTTGCGAACTGTAGTCATGACCTAATGCAAATGGATGCTTCAATGAGGACGACACAACCCATCAAAATGATCAAATCTCCAACCCAACCCGTGCCGGTAATAAGGTTACTTGACCTAACCCAACCCACCGTAATACATTGCAATTTCTTAAACCATAACTTATTTTCTGACCCAACCCAACCTACCGTTAATATGGAAAGGTCTGACCCAACCCAGTCCAATCCAACCCAACCCATGGGTTAGCTCAACCATTGGGCATCGCTGGGACAACATCTCGCTGATTCAACGCAAGACCTCAAATTTCGCATCAGAAAGAAATAGTCTGTCTAATGCCCACGTGAACGCAATCTACAGACCCAGTGTTTCCCAAACTGTGGTCGCATGGTCGTAGCCAGGGGGTGCAATTGCACCCCAAGTTGTCAAGTGGTAAAAAAAATTAGTTAAATTATTTGAGCACTAGCACTGCAATGTACAATGCAGTTATTACTTATTTACTTTCTGTTATCATTATTTTGTTTCCGGCATTTGTTAACATACAGTAAACATAATAGTCCATCGTATCGTATCTTTTCCTCATAAGTAAATCAAATTAACGAATAAAATATCACTTTGTTCAAGTTTCTTTTGCATTCAGACCAGTGATGCTGCAGATGCAATGCTCTCCAGTAAGGGACTCCGAATGCGCTAGAGTAACAGTGCCAGTGGTCATACTGGTTTAGCATTAGCACGCTGACGCTGCTTTAGTTCACGTTTTGCTACAGAATACTGACTAAGTTAACCAATAACCATTAAGAATCCCTTACGCCTGGGGTTCTGACATCTGAGTTCCCAGTTAGTAAGCATATCCTGTAACTCCAGAAAATAGATTCGTACTACTGACTTGTTAAATTCTAGACTGCAGTAGGCTACACTTGATGAATTTTTTTGAGAGATAGGCTATATTGGAATAAAAATATTTAAATACTAAATGTGAGGACATGTTAAAAAAGCAGAAATCTGTTGTTAGGCCCCCATGTAAGCGTGTATGCATGAAGTCAATTTTCATACGTGGCATTTATTTATTAGTTTTATTATTATATCATATGATCATTGCAATGACAGATCAGACAGAACCTCCTGAACCAAAGAAAAAGCAGCGAAAAATTGCAGATTTCTTTCGGTCAAACCTGGACTCTCAAATTGCAGACCATCAGTTGCAGGCGCCCATTGTTGACGATAGGCTTTTAACAAATGAAAACGCTTATGAAAGCTTTCCACTGCCAACAGTTTTGTCAACAGATTGTACATCAGATCCCCAGTGTTGTAAAGTATTTAAATACTTTCAGTATTTAAATACTATTTAAATACTTTGTCCAGTATTTAAGAAAGTATTTAAATACTCATCCAAAATTAAGTATTTAAATAGTATTTAAATACCATAGAGTATTTAGATGTATTTAAGAAATTTAAATACTCTGGATTTATTGCAATTTTCACATAATTATAACGTTTCTTATAGACTGTTCATTTTTACATTTTCTTTACTGATTGTTTTAGACAGTTGAACAGTTAAGTAGGTCTACATTGACATTGTTATAAATAATTTTGACTAAAATTTCTTTACACAAAAATACGGTTGTGGCGAATCGTGTCAAATACATTATCAAGTATTTAAAAAAGTATTTAAACCTTATTTGTCAGTATTTAAATACTTACCTTGGTATTTGGGTATTTAAATACTATTTAAATACTACATGAGAACCAAGTATTTATGAAAGTATTTAAATACTTACAGTGAAGTATTTATTACAACACTGCAGATCCCAAAGTTATTATGCCACTGCCAAGTTGCGATGACGACGTAGATGTAGGCCTACACATTTTTCAACGGGCACAATAGATATAGGTCGTGTTATAAATACTGTAAACTGGAGAACAGGGAAAATGTTGCAGAATTAGAAATTAGACAATGTCTTGGGGCCGTCCATAAATGACGTCACGCGCTTAGGGGCGTGGGGGTTCAAACATTTGTGACGATGTGTGACGACGGGGGAAGGAAGTTTCAAGAACTGTGACGTCACATAACACTAAATTATTACTAAGACAATTTCTATAGCGCTGTAACATGGTTAAGTACCAAAATCAAAAGCCCTTTGACAACGCTAACGTGTCAGTGGTGGACAGAAGATGAGAAGATGGCGATGTTGAAGTCCGCTCGGATGAAGAAAAACACAACTCGCGATCGACCGAGAAATCCGGTGCAGTCGTAAGAAGCGGTCTTTCACTGGAGAACTCCATTCACCACGACGTTGTCAGCGCAGAACGGAAGATGTTGTTGGTCCGCGAGATTGATAGAAGAATTTCCCGCAAGGAGACCGACGGCGATGGGCGGACCCGAAGACGGACGCCCCAGCCAGTCAGAAGTATTCCCCGGCGGCGAAATCCGTGAGCGGTCTTCCGAGAGAAATGTTTCGTCGCCGATATCAGCGAATCCGACGAAGATGGATTCAACGAAGTCCGGAAAACATCCCTTCTCGGTCGCGCTGTACCACGCGGCAGCCATTAGCGGCTGACCTTGGCGAGCTTTATACGAACGACGACCGATTCGAAACGTTCAGAACGACGTTAAAAAGCGAAGAACTGCAGAAGACCCTCGAAAAACCAACGAGTCAATGCAAAAGTCCGCTCGTAGAACATCGGATAATACCAAAACGGCGACGAAATCCGAAGCGCACACAAAGGTGCGCTGGCGGCCATGACGTTATTAATACTGCAATGCTATGTTACCGCAAAATCGAACGTATTTTACACTTATAATAATTATACTGTATCTTTAAAAAGAATTTGAAAACGTTTCTGAATATTGTTTTAACTACAGTAATTATAATGAATATTTTCAAACGAAACATTAATTTTGACATTGGAAAGACGACAAGATGAATGGGGGTTAACGCGTTGCGATGTCATATTTGAGGGTGTCTGACTTTTTGTGACGACGTGTGACGAGAGAGAAGAGTGGTAAAAAACTGCCAATATCGCGTGGTCATTTATGGATGGCCCCTTGAGTGCCATCACTGTCATTATATAGCCAAATTGAATCAAGTTTGCTCGAGTCGATTATCGATATGCATATCCATTTTTTAATATAAGAATTGCACCCAAGACAAATTCCTAGCTACGCCACTGGGTCGCGACCCAAAAGTGGGTCGCAGGGCTCAGACTAATGGATCGCGGGGTAGCGCGAAATTAGATTCAAATGTGTCATTTTATAATAAATACGGCAATACCCCAATGTCACAAGCCTTGATGTTTGCAAGTAGTTTTAGGTTTCAAGAAATCTATAGACCTATGCCTGGAATCCTCCATACACGGCTTATGTTAAAATCATTAATGTTTTATCCAAGCCGCTGTGAAATGGGTCGCAGTTCCAAAAAGTTTAGGAAACTATAGGACTATAATAAAACTAACCTTATTTCGCAATAACGCAAGGAAAGCGTATTTCGACCATTTTGCTCTGAAACTCCACCAACAATGGGACAAATTACTGATAATAGCTGCACTTTACGCGGCGGTTAAGCGATTTTGCCATACTCATAGGATTTTTATGACGCGTAACAAAGGTATGTTCCTGGCAAAATTATAAAAAGATAATTTTCGAGAAATTTCAATAGCTATTTCGCTTTCTCTGTCTTATTTGGTAAAATATGAATAATTCTGCCTATTAAATTTGCTTTGCGATATTTTCATTCGAATTGAATCAGAGCTTTTATTTTTCCATTTATTAAAAACTAGGAATATTCTTTTCAACTAGCGTTCGCCAGATGGCCAAATGCATTAAAAAATATTGCATGCTATAATTAGGGTCTCCGCACGTTAAAAAACCGCTGAAGTGGGCCGCAGTTCAAGAATATATGAGAACCCTGGTCTACACTAATTGAAAAGAAAAATCATGTGCATCAAAACGCAAAGATAAGTTGCACACAGCGGCGTACCAAGGCTTTATGTCGCCTGGGGCAGGCGCAGAACTTGCCGCCCCGAAAAGAAGTTAGATTTAAGCATTTAAAGATTTTGAAAAAATCCGTAAGGGGCTGTCCATAAATGGCGTCACGCACTTACGGAGAACGGGTTCAAACATTTGTGACGAAGTGTGACGACGGTGGAAGAGGGGTTTCCAGAAAGATGACGTCACATAATACTAAATACTGCTTTAATACCGCAACGTAATAAAAATCGCGAGTAAAAATTATTAGTAATTATTGTTATACTCTGTAGTTTCTAATATTATTAGGCGAACTCCTAGTCGTATGCAAAATATTTCAGCTCGCAGCCTCGCAGCGTCTTTGGTTTGGGATGCAGAGACTAGGGTTGTGAGCTCGGAAATTTCCGACAATTTCCTGCGGAATTATTTCGGAAATTTCCGGAAAAGTTGATTAATATTATTTATTATTATTATTATTATTACTGTTTATTATTATTTATTACTATTTATTACTATTACTACTATCTATTATTATTTTTTTATTATCATTATTACTATTTATTACTATTCATTTGTTGGGCATTTGCTAACAACTGTCAGGATTGTTATATATAGCGCTATATCAATCAGTTCTGTTTTTACATAGCTATATTCGCTACATTTAACAGCTTCTACACCAGAAGCATCACAGCCTGGGCATAATAGTCTGGAGTAGAGTAGCTCAATGGAGGATAGTTTCTTTAAATTTGATGAGCCCAAGTTGATAAACACAAATGCAACAGCTCAAGTAGAGATTTTTAAAGCCTGAATAGGATGCCATTGATTAAGCAGTTATATTCATAAAATACAATACACCTTACCATCTAGTGCACCAGTAGAACGCTTATTTAGTTTAGAAGGTCAGATTCTGACCCCTAGATGCAACAGGATGGGAGACGAAGCTTTTGTTGAGATCCAATAACTTTTTGAGTAAAGTTTTTAACTTGCTTATGTGAAGTTATGTCACTTGTTAGCGGTAACCTGTTTTTAGCTTCATCTTAAAACTTTGAAACTTTCACAGTGCTTGCAGCTTCTGATTGCAATTTTGACAGTATCAAACTGTATTAGCTTGATGATTTTCTCCCTGGCTAGCAAAGGGCTGTCCATTAATTACGTCAACAATTTAGGGGGAGGGGGTTTGGAAAAGTTTGACAGTTGTTGACAGGGGGAGGGGAGTCAAGAGAAGTTGACGTCAACAATTTCACTTTTTCAAATAATCAAAAAACAGGAAATTTCATAGAATACTACATATTACAATGGAAAAAAGCATTAGAAAAAAGGTCATCACCACCACATTTTGACACTCGATGAGGAAAAAAGGGAAAAATGGTCATTACCACAAAATAATAACCTTGGAATTGGGACCTGTCATTGATCTACTATTAATAGATGTCAATGGTCATTGCAACTAAAGAAATTTTAAAAACGCATGCGTCTGCTTCATACGTATACAGGCCTACGCTTTCAAACAGTAAAAGCAAGTTCAGCTGCTCAACTCGTATTATAAAAGAAACAATGACTACACATTTAGGGTAACTAAAAGCAAGTATGTACCAGGTAGATATAAATTCTACATACTACTCTTACATTGGAAGTTGGAACATAATTATCAGAACCAGTGGCGGTTCCACGTGGGGGATGAGTGGGGATGCATACCCTCACCGGACTTTCGGAGTTACTTTTTTGCTAGTGAAAGCCTATTTTTGGGTAAAAGTCTAGTAAAACTAACCGGGGATGGCCTTTTTTGCTTGTCGACCTATCGTAAAGCTATTTTTTCGGTAAAAGCTTAATAAAATTATGGATAAAATTCCCTGTTTTCAGCCTTTTCCGGCAAAGTTTATTGATTTTTCCTTCTATTTTCATCCCTCCCCACCAACTTTCTATGAATTCGTTCATCCCCCTACCAAGAAATTCTGAAACCGCCACTGATCAGAACAATTGAAAATGGCATGCAAGCAATTTGGTCCTTATAAGGATTTTTCAAGGACTAAGTTACAAGGACAAGGACCGATCTGCAAGGGCAGCAAGGACGAGGATAAGTACAAGGACCGAGCCCCCAAGGACAAGGATAAGAACGAGGACTGACTCCCCAAGGACGAGGACAAGGACTTCAAATTGGTTCTTAAGGAGTCCTTAAGGACAATGACCAGGACAAGGATTAACATCACTGATAAATCTATGATCCGAGGCGTGGCCATTGCTTAATTGTTGAAGACTAAACTAACGTTAGGAAAAATGATTTTACTTACTTATTTCTTCTGTAAATTATCCGATTAAATCGGACTAACGGAGAAAGTTCGGCTTCTTATTATCAAGTAATATCAACAGGATTGGCTGAACGTTAGTTAAACGTCCTGCGATGTTTGTTTCTTTAAGTAAAACTGTAAAATCTAAAGACTTATTTGTTGAGAAAATCTTATCCTCTTCTGCCTTAGATTGTTTTCCATTCATTTTTTGATGTCTGTTACTTTATCTAGTTTTATTGGACTCTGTAATGTGTCCTTATAATAATAATGTGATTTTAAGTGGTTTAGGAGGCTAAGTAAGCCTGTGTGAAAACCACTGATGTAACCATCTGCATTCAATAACCTAGTTTATCTAGATAGCCTTTGAATCCGTTCACTGTTTCAACTGTCACTCCCACCTCGTCCAAACTGTTCCATTTGTCCACAACCCTTGCACTAAAAAGTTTTTCTTTCTTGGACCAACTCTCTGCTTAAACAATTTGCACTTGTGGCCTCTTGTGCTGCTATAGTGTGCCAATGTAAAGAATCGATCATATGGCACATCTACTTTCCCAGTCATTATTTTGTATGTTTCTATCAAATCCCTCTCTCTCTTCTCCTTTCTAATGTTGTCAGTCCACAATATTGAAGTCTTTTTCGTAGCTTAAATTATGGCACCCATTGACCATCTTCGTTTGCTCGTCTTTGCACTTTTTCTAAAAGTTCTATATCTTTTTCAAGAATGGATTCCAAGCCTGAACACAGTATTCCAGATGAGGCCTTACTAATGACTTATAAAGTTTAATGATTATCTCTTTGTCACGACTCACAATTGTCCTTTTCACCATTCCCAACATTTGGTTTCCCTTTTTGCTGCCTCCATGCATTGGTGAGATGGATTCATACTGCTATGGGTGATTATCCCCAAGTCTCTTTCTTTTTCTGTTGTGGTTAGAACCTTCCCCTAAAGAATATTCATTACCATTATTAGACTTCCCAACATGCATTACAGAACATTTATCAATATTGAAAAGCATCTGCCAGTCCACAGACCACTGAAACAATTTCCTTAGATCTTCTTGTAAAATTTTTGCATCATCCTCCGAATCTATATTTCTGCATAACTTTGTATCATCGGCAAACTTTGAGATTTTGGACAGTAATCCTTCATCGATATCATTTATATATATTAGAAAAGCAATGGCCCAAGCACTGAGCCCTGAGGCACTCCACTGATAACTCTTGCCCATTGCGAATGGCCTCCCCTAATGCCAACCTTCTGTCTTCTTCCCTTCAACCAATTTTCGATCCATCTGAGAATATTGCCCTTATTCCACAGGACTTCAGTTTGGCAGCCAGCCTTATGTGGGGTACTTTATCAAAAGCTTTGGCAAAATCTAAATATATTATGTCTACTGCCTTGCCCTTGTCTAGCTTATCAAAAACCTCCTCCAGAAAGTCCAACAGGTTGGTCAGGCATGAACGCCCCTTTGTAAAACCATGCTGACTATCTTTAACAATTTTATGCCTAGTCAAATGCTCCAAAATGCTTTCTTTCAGTATTTTTTCCATAACTTTACCGATTACAGATGTTAGGCTCACTGGTCTGTAATTGCTTGGTTCACTTCGTTTTCCCTTCTTGAACAGTGGGCTGACTAATGCGTCTCTCCAGTCTTGTGGTACTACTCCAGTTCTGAGTGATTCATTGATTATCAAAGCAATTGCATGTCCTATTTCATTTCGAACCTCGTAAAGAAACTTTGGATGCAAGCCATCTAATCCTGGGCTCTTGTCTATCTTTAAATTGGTCAAAACCTTGATAACACATTCTTTTGTACACACTATATCTGTTAGCATTTCTTCTTCATTTCCATCAAACACAATTTTGGCTTCTGGCATAGTATTTGTACTTTCCTCTGTAAATACTGAACAAAAATAGTTATTTAGAATCTGTGCAGTTTCTACATCGTCTGTTATTGCACATCCTGCGCTGTCCAAGAGGGGACTGACTGTGTCCTTTCGTCTCAACTTTCTATTACAATATTTGTAGAAACTTTTACTGTTCTGTTTTATATCCTTGCTCCTAACATTTTGGTAATATGGCGCAAGATATTGTCAGTTTTAATAATAATAATAATAATAATAATAATAATAATAATAAGCCGCTGAAGTGGCTAACTTCTGGAAGAGACAGTGACAGAGACAGACTCTGGACTTCGGGGACTGACAAAGCCGGAGGAAATCAGCTAGGGGCTGATGTTAGTTGATGTAGTATGCCAAAATTTCCGGGGGAATTTGAAATTTCCGGGAAAGGGCAATTTCCCCCGGAAACGGCCTCTAGAGATTAAACCCTGGGAAGAGACATAGTTCAAACCAAAAATGTGTCAGTGCTGACATTTGGAGGGGGGATTTTGAGGTTTTGGAGGGAATCTCTCCCTAACAGGCCTGAATAAAACACTGGGCAGGGCATATAGCAGGGCCTGATATTTGTTGGCAGGGCCAGCCCAGTCAGAGAATTGTTTGGTCAATCGCATAATTATGCAATGTATACGTGACCTATTGCAAATTTGCAATTGAACTTGCTGATTGCATTAATTCTAATGCTAAATTCATCAATTCTTCATGCCATGCATATTATTATACCCTGTTGTAGAAACAGTAAGTAAGTAAAATCTTGTGAATTTATATAGCACTTTGGAAAGTAGTACAGTGGTAGCTGCTTATTCTTATGAGCTTAATCTTTCTTGAAATAGCTATGGGCAAGGTGGGATGTCAGCCGGGCAAAGGTCAGTGCATCTATGAGGCAGCGGGGTAGGTTGTTATTGCTACGGAGGGAATGACTTTTGGAATAGGAAGGTTTTAAGTTTAGACATAAAGGCTTGAGAAGTGAAGGAATGAAAGGAAATGAGGATTTGGAGCTTGTTGTTTGACCATGTCGTAAACTATGGAGGGAAGCTGGAATTGAGTTCCAAAGTTCTGGTGCGGCGTATGAGAAAGCACTGTTGCAGATTTTGATAGTTGATTGATTCAGCGGGCGTGAGAGTGTAAGATGAGATGACGATTGTGTAGGTCTAGGAGGATGAGGCGTTGAGTTTTTGCGGGTAGACCAGTTTTGATGAATGAAGTGAACTGTATGTGAACGTTATTATCTTGTGATGGATGCGTTTGGAAACTTTGAGCCAGTGCAGTGACTTCAGTGTAGCTGAGGTATGGCAGATATAGGCAATATGCCGTAGTAAAGTTTTATGTCTTTTCTTTATGTATTGGTGCTTAATATTCCAGTTTACAGTGTTTTATTTTTACCAGTTATACGTAATGGCAGTATTTCTTTCCTCAGCGTACAGTTGAAACGGCACTACAGATTCTGACGATTTGTCTTCAAGATCTCAGGAGATTGCAAGTCCTTCCATTTGGTAATACTGCTACTTTTAATAATATTACTACTACTACTACTACTACTACTACTACTACTACTACTACTACTAAAAATAATGTGGCATTTTATAACACCAGTTAAATGTCCAAAAAGTATCAATTGGTGATGCTCCATCTAAAGATAAAGGTAGTCACATACTCAAATAAGTGTAGGGTCCAGTGGTGATCTCCGGGTATAACGTACTAGGCAAGCAGCGATGCAGGTGGCTTATGCCATTAATCTAGAGTAGGTAGCCATTACTTTCTCTAGACATGTGTTTTACCTTCGCAACCTAGCACTGCTACCAATTTATCAATGCCTAAGCGGTAAATGACTTGGTTGGCCGCTGGCACCACGACTCAATCCGGGATGGTTGCTCATCCGAGTCCTAACCGTGCTCAACATTGCTTAACTTTGGTGATCTGACGGTAACTGGTTGTACAATGCCAAGTAGACCGCTTACTTCCATGTACAAAAGATCAAATCCTGAGATCAGTCAGGATGGAGAACAAATCTGTCTGAGTGAGGCCTCAATTTGGGTTCTATATGACATACCCTATTTGTCTCCAGTGTGAAGAGGTTAGAATTATAAGCTTTCTTTATCAGCAATGCAACTTGAATTATATTTTTTATTGTTTTATAAATTGAGCTACAGCAATTTAAATTGTTAAACTGGAATTACTGGTTAAGCATATTGCCTTAGTCTAATTAGTCCCATGATGTTTAGAACAAACAGCAGAAATTATAAAATAACTTTTGCTTGTTGGTCACACATGTATAAATTGTAAGAAAGAATCTAATTAGAAATATCAGCACACCTCTGACCCTTGAGTGGCATTGTGACAAAGACTGCGATTACTGCTAGCTCTTTATGTTCAGTTGTTTTCAATTTGATTGTTGGCTTTGTTTTGTTATTTTTATCATGACCTTATATACATGTGTGATCACCGTGTGAATTTTCTTTAAAATAATATAAATATTACTTAAATTTGGTTTAATTGTGCTAGTATTACTTTGAAATAATGGCTGTCAAAACTCGAGTTGTGCCAATCAGTAGCTGATTGAAGTTTGAAAAATGTTGTTTATTTGCAATCACTTATGGTGAATGCCTACTTTCCTTTCTTATTCATGCCATCATTGTATTGAATTATATTAGTTTCTTCTAATTGTTTATTGTATGTTCAGCTTCATAAAGTGCTTGATTAAGATGATACTCTTTGTAGTTTCTTCTAACACATTGGTCAGTATGTCTGCCAGAAAATCGCACCAGAATGCTAAAAGTGGTAAGATTTGCCAGAGGTGTTGATTATTTCGTGGCGTAACTGAAAAAGAAATAAACATTTTCATGTTGGAACTTCAATGAGTTAACTCTAATTTACTAAAGTCAAATTTACGAGACTTCAACAAATGCACTTCATGATGTGTGCTATGTTGTGATATCCGACAACATACGTTACTATTGTATGCATGCAGACTTCAGAAGTCCAGATACAAATTTAATTAACGGGTTTATGTATTTGTTGAGGCTAATTGAATAAATTTTGTTCGGCATAGGGTTCAAGAAAGTGTGTGAGTTTGTGACAGGGGAGGGAGTAAGGACCACTGTGATGTCACACTTTCAAGTATAAATAAAACCTTAAATATACCTGAGAGGAGGTATAGTAAAAGCATTTGAGAGAGGACTTTTTTGTCTCATTAACACTTTTTGCCCAAGATACATGAAATTTTTGGTCTCAAGTCTCCACTATATTTGTTGTCATTACTGGAAGTTGAATATCTGTTTTGCTGCAGAAAATTGAACGAGAAACTTAACTATATTAACCCCTTAACTGGGGGTCCCGGATATATCTGTCCATTTTACATTGAGTTACAGTTAAATACACGGTTAAGGGGTTCAATAGAAAACCTGCGTGACATAATTTATGAATTTATGGATGATGCTATAAGGGTGTTAAGGGGGAGGGTTCCGAGATTTGTGACAGGTTGTGACAGAAGGGAGGGAAGGTCAAAAACTCTCAAAAATAACATAGCATACTGTATAGACTGCCCTTAACCAGTCATTGCAAGACAGTTGTCTTTCATTAAAGAGAACAATCACACTCCCGTCTTCCTGATCAAGAAGCTTAGTCTCAGTGTGAACGAATCCCACTCCCTCGACTTGTATCCTATTTTCAACCTCTATCTTCTCTCAATTACCATATAAAGGGTTATAACTAGAGCTGTTGTGCGATTAAAATTGTTAATCGATGTTTAATCGCATAATTTATAAATTGCAAATATTTTGTCTTAATTAAAAAATGCAATTTTTGAATATGTTTTCTTTACACTTTGTACCTGTTAGTCATGTAATGTATGAATTTGGCAAACCAGAATTTCAATCTGTCGCGGTTGACATTGGCAACCTGTCTTGACCCACGTTTTAAGAATTTGAAATGTTTGAGAAAAGAACAACGGGACGAGGTATTGGCTAAGCTCCAGACTGTTTTCGTTGTTCCATATCAGCCTTTAGAGACTCCTTGAATCGTATACTAAATGTCGGACCATCAGACTCTAGCATCTCAAACTGAAGATGACAGAGAGTTGGAAGAATTATTGAACAAGAAATGTACTAGTACATTGTACTTCTCTCCACCTAAAAACTCAGTAGCAGAACTACATGGAGTAAAGTCTTTCTGTAGATAGCCAAACTGACCGGAAGCGGAAATTTCCTGTAAACTAAGCCACTGAACTAATAATATTTTAAGCATGACTATGCTTTCGTAAGTGTTCATGTAGCGCCATTTTACCAATTTCTTTACGTTTACGAAATTATTCGGCGCGATAGCTTGCGCTAAAATAAATAATCAGCGCTTAAAAATTGAATCGTCGATACCTTGCGTTAAAATAATTAATCGGCATTAAAAAATTTAATCGCGTTAAAATTTTTCGCGTTAATCGCATGCGTTAACGGCGATTAATCAACAGCCCTAGTTATAACTAATTCTACCAAAACACTGCAAGTCTTCTTCCATCTGTTCAGATGGTTTCGCTCAACTGAAACACCCCAGTGCAGGATCCTCTCTGAAATATCATTTCTGTCATTATATATATATATATATATATATATATATATATATATATAATATATATAATTATATATATATATATATGTATATATATATATATATATATATTATATAATACAGGGTGTGCCAATAAATTCCAGTCGATTTTGAATCGATGTAACTTTCTTACTATTTAAGGTACAAAGGAAATAAAAGTACAAAAGTTGAGAAGATTTACTCGAGAATTCGAATTATCTAATGTAATTAACATTGTGATAACATATGACGAAGAAAAACGGTAACAGGTAGACCCAAAATTGACGTCATTAAAGCATTAACGTATACGATGCGTCACCTTAAAAAGTAAGAAAGTTACCGGTACATCGCTTCAAAATCAACCGGGATTTATTGACACACCCTATATATATATATATTTATTAACATACTACAACAAAAGAGTATCATCTTAATCATGTACTTGTAGTTCAGAGATTGTTTTCTTATTGTAGAAGGTCGTCAAAAGAGTCCTAAAAAGAGAAAAGTTGTTAAAGAAGAAATTTCAAGTGATTGTACGTATTTCACAGCTGACCTTCTTCTTACAGTTTTAAATGAACAAGATATTACCATTAAAGATATTGCAAAAACTGCAAGTGTTTGAATGACTAGTAAAGACTTGTTCTGATCATAACCATTGTCTCCATTTATCAATGATTCCCTAAGCATGGAGACCTTCCTTGTGCAACATGTTTCATCAGAGAATTCTTCTCGGGTGCCATGAATTGCTGTGTCGATGGCCATTCTTAACGGTTTCAGGGAGTTCGATGTTGTTGTTGTCTATCTCCAGTCCATCTCTTAGTTTGTCCTTGTATTTTGATCTTTGTTTTCCTCTCGATCTTTTACCCTCCCCGTGCATGTTACTGCCAAGTTCTCAAGTTCATCTTTCCTCATCAAGTGCCCAAAAAATTTCACGTGTCTTAGCTTAATGGTAGTCATCAGTGTTTGTTCCTCTTCCATAATCTGTAAAATATCTTTGTTGGTTGGTTCTTTTATCCGTCCACAGAACATTTACCATTCTCCTGTAGAACCACATTTCTACAGCTACCAGTTTCTTTCCAGAGAATATTCATCTGTTTATTTAAGAGATAATGGAGATGACACGACACTCTCTTTACTATTTGTTTGCATTTGTTTTTTCAGCAGTCAGCAATACAGACAGGAAGTTCACATTTTTCTACAGTAAAGACTCTCCATTCAGCCAGCATCACATCTCTTCATTTACAATCCTTGGACTAAAGTACAACTGTGCTGAGCAGTATATGATGCATCAGAAAGCAGGTGAAACTGGATTTCGTATGTAGAATAGTGATATACCTCTAATGATGTCAGACATGGACCATTAGAAAGGCAATGGAAAGGAGGTTATTTACCTTTGAAAGGAAATAGACTATAGATTGAATGAGTTTGGATAATCAGCTTTGAAGAATTAATTATTCAAGAGAATCCAATCATAAGAAACACTTATGCAGAATATTTAAATAGAGGAAACTCAATCATTTGGACAGATATGCTGAATGAAAACTGAAAGATGGATCAAGACTTTGATACTTGGGATAATAGATTGTTTCGTCATGAAGGAAAATTTTCTAGGAAATGATGTAATGATATAACAGATTCGTGTGGAAAAGTTTACAAGACCTTAGTTACTCTGGCCAATAGTTACACACAATGGAATAGAAATTGAAATGGTGAAGAATTTCGTTTACTTGGGAAGTGAATTGGAAGCAGAGGGAGGCTCGGACTTGGAGATTAAACGAAGAATAGCAATGGCAGGATCTACATTCAACAAGCTACATACTAAAATTTTCAAAAGACATGACTGGGATGAAAACAAAAACTAATTCTCAACACTAGTGTAAAGCCAATACTAATATTTGAACATGAATCTTGGGCCACAGAACAAGAATTGGAGTAAACAAACAATAGCAATAGAAAATAAATGGCTTAGAAGAATACTAAGGATTGGATACAGAGAACATATAACAAATGAAGAAGTTAGAGAGAGAGAGAGAGAGAGAGAGAGAGAGAGAGAGAGAGAGAGAGAGAGAGAGAGAGAGAGAGAGAGAACACTGCAACCGAGCATCATGGAAGTCGTCAGGAAGAGAAGAATGAAATGGACTGGGCACCTACTCAGAATGGAAGAAATAAGAAACCCAAAACGAATTTTCAACTACAAACCAGAGGGAAAAAGATCTAAAGGAAGACCGAAAAGATGATGGGTGGATGGATGGTATACGGACATTCTCCCCCTGGACGTTATCCCCGGGCGTTATCTCCCTCTCCCCGACATATCTCCCCCCGGTAAAGAAGTAATGAACAATGTAAATCAATATCATAGATATTAATTTTAACCCGTTCCCGGGCAACGCCGCCTATAAACGGCGGCAAAAAACCATATCCTAAAGGGTAAAGCCGTCTTAAAACGGTGCGCCACATAACCATCGGACATTGCAGTTTTAAACCGCTCTGGGACTCCTGGAGTAACTTTTCGATTTAGTTTACTATCCATTCGATAGATGGCAGCACTTTCTTCGCTGTTACTGACTATATAAGCAAAAGAACTAGTCATTGATCGTCCAAATACTGGGATTTTGCGTTGAAATGCCTTGAAAAATCTCAAGTCTGAGGTTTGAAAAATCATAACTCCGCGAATTTTGGCCCGATCTTCAAAATGTTTGCACTATTATGTTCCAATTACACCGCCCTAAAACTTTCGCGCTCATAGTTGGGAGGTCACCGCTGAAAATTTTTTGCTATTGCGCTTTGAAAATTTTTTGGGGGATGGTTCCGATTTTCGGCTGTAGAGTGGACCTACCCCCAAAATTTTCTTTTTTGGCACGCATGGTTCGAAAGAGCAATAAAAATGCTAAACAACGGTGCAAACCGCATCTTTCTAGCTTCTATATAGCCTGAAATATACTGAGTTGTTCGGTTTTTCAGATTGAAAATCTGTTCGCAAAATTGTCATTTCTTCGAGCAATGAGTAATATTGTTTGAAAAAGCATAAATACTCCAAATTTTGTCCAATCTTCAAAATTTTTGCATTATTCTGTTCCAATTACACCCCTTTACAATGTTCTCGCTCACAGTTTGGGGGTTACCGCGGAAAATTTTTTGCTATTGGGCTTGGAACAAAATTTGACCAAAATGTTGGAGAGGGGTCCTATTTTGGGCTGTAGGGTGGACCCTACCCCCAAAATTTCCTTCTTTGGCATGGATAGTTCGAAAGAGCAATAAAAATGCTAAACAACGGTGCAAACCGCATCTTTATAGCTTCTATGTAGCCTGAAATATAGTAGTTTAAAACTTGTATGTTCACATTTTCACACGAACGCCTTTCCCCCAAATTAAATACCCCGATTGGGGACGACTTGAAAAAATTAAATCCCCCTGCAACGGGTTAAAAGGTACTTATCGGTTATCTGATGCCATGGCTGCCATCAGTATCGTTTAGGGTTAGTGTTTCGTGTCTGGTTTATGGTGTGGGTAATGATTATAGTCAAAGTCCATAGAGTAAACAAAGGGGGATTATGTCCAGCATTGTCATTTCAAAGGTTGTACCGGGGGAATAATGTCCGGGGGGATTATGTCCAGGGGAGAATGTCCTACAATCTGGATTGGAGGAGGATCTGAACATGGCAGAGCTGAATCTCAATGGAAAAACTGACGAAATACACCAAATTACCTTAGAAGAAATAGCAAAGGACAGAGAACTTTGGAGAGATACCTGACCTGACCTGACCTGAGTTGCCCTGAACAGGCAAGAATGGAAGCAAACTTTAGAGGTGGCAATGGGCATTTAGCCTAGAGTTAACATTGATGATTTATGATGTGCTATTTGAATGAAATCATCCAATGTAGTTAGCATTAAGTCAAAGTCCTTCTCGAGCCTCATGGGCTCATAGGGCGGCGCTGATCTCCGTCGCTATAGCCCTCAGCCAGGCGTGAAATAGCATTTAAACTGTTTTTATTCTGCAGCTGATTTGACTTTATTCTTAATTAAAATTCTAATGGAGAATTTTTCTGTGATTTTCTGAATGATGTTTTGATACGATTAGTGAAAAATGTTAAACTAATTCTTATGATCATATTTCTTATGATCATATTTCTTATGATCATATGAATGTTTACATGAAGTTTCAGATATGCTATGAATTGATATTTTGCATACTGATCAGTTATTTTGGTCATTAGTTTCTTGACAGTTTAGGTTAATGGCGGCTTTACCCTTATTTGGTACATTTGCTATTCGTAGCCTGTCTATTATTGTCGTTTCTGAGTAGCGATGTTCTTGTTCTTGGTTTGTAGCGTCGAATGCATTATTGTTTTTGTGCAGTGGTTTTTAAAGATGATGAAAACGCTGATAAAATTATGAAGGAGAAGAATCCAGTGAATCAGAAGCGTTTGGGACGTAAAGTCAAATCCTTTGATCCACACAAATGGAATTCTGTTTGTGAGAAGATTGTCAAAGAGGGGAACATAGCTAAGGTTAGTAATCTCAACTGAGTTGTTCAGATAAGTGTGAAAGCTAAATTCTTCCATTTGCCAAACTGTAATGAATGATGATAATAAGAAATTTGATGATGATGATGACGATGATGGCAATGGTAATGAATCCAAGTTTGTCAGAGGAGGAACACATTTGAGCTGAACAATTTTTACTCAGCAGTGGCGGTTCCAAGAACTCTTGGTGGGGGGATGCAATGAATTTTTAGGAAGATTCTGCCAATTGTCAAAGGAATTATATGTAAATGGTCTAGAAGAAAACTGTAGATTTGATTTATAATATTATAATGTTCAGAATTGACAGTGCATAACGGCCATTTTAGTCTGGTTTATTTATTTATTTATTGACAATTTATATAGCGCAGTAGACAAGGCTAAGGCCTACAACAAAAGCGCTTAACACAGTTCATATCCAATATTAAATAAATGTGTCTTCAAATTTCTAATGAAAAGTCCAGCTGAGACTGCTCCAGTCACATTGTCTGGAAGAGAGTTCCACAGGGCGGGATTCGCCCGCGCGAATGATCTTTCCCCAAACTTAGGGGTCTTGGACGGAGGAGGGACCAACAACTGCACTCTCCGACTGGACCTAAGAACCGATCTCCTCTCGATCACAGTCGATCTCCGTACAAGTACAGTTAGATAATTAGGACAGAATGGATCGTGTAAAGCCCGAAACGTAAGCCAACAGCGCTTGTAGACAATGCGCTGTGGCACACGGAGCCAGTGGAGTCGATCTCTAAGGAGAGGAGTGACGTGGTCACCCCAGCGACAGCCGAAAATCACTCGTGCAGCCTGGTTCAGCACTGATTGTATACGGTTCAGTCTAGTATCCGGAAGTCCAAGAAGCACACCGTTACAGTAATCAATTCGTGTCAGTACCAGGGCCGCACTGGTTGTACAAAGTCATAGTGCAAAATTGAGTTTTCTATTGCTGGAAGTGAATTTGTCGATGACATATCCATATCTTTGTGGATACACATAAAAGCTATTCTGTTTAGATGATCATCTTTCATTGAAGATGCATTTTTGGTGGGACGGTGGGGGGAGGGGTTGTATTCCCAGTCAATCAATCATTTTAAACGCTGCTCGCTGACCTTCCGAGCCTTGTATGACCCTTTCTGCCCGGAATATCTTTCGGCGTTGATACGCAGGCCGGTGATGACAGACTGTCGCAAACAGCTTCGTTCTAGCAAACGATCTCACCTCTACCTTCCCCCTCCGTCCAAGACGGTGAAGCTTGGAGAAAGATCCGTGACTCGGGGCAATCCTCTCCTTTGGAATGCACTTCCAGTTTCAGTGACCATGACAACCAACTTCGAGTCGTTCTTATCGAACCTTAAAACGCATTTATTTCATATATAGTATGACTGCCTTTTGTAAAACGCTCTTGCCTTTGGCCTTGGCCATGCTATAGCGCTACATAAATTATCAAGTAGAATAGAATAGAATCCCCAACAACGTGGAACCGCCCTGCTCGTCAGCAAAGGGAAAGAGAGACGGTGGGAAAGAGAGGCGGTCACTGCAGATGATGTGTCCAATGGTTGTTATGTTCCAGCATTCAAGGTTGCCAGTGAAACTGAATTTTTAAATATTATTTAAAAGTAACAACTTTTGACCTGGGAAGAATGCAGCCAGTTGCCTGGTGAAGAGATCACATGAAAGCGATGCACATAAGAAACACGGCCATAGTCCATGTGACAAGTTATCACAGTAACAGAGTGTGAGCATTTGTAAATCTGCTTCTGAAGTCTTCAGCTTTAGGCTGAAGACTTCTGACAGGTATCCAGCTCTTTGGTATATTTTTAGTGTATTGGTATTGCAGTGTGGTGCAGTTTTAGATAGCAGCATTTAAGCTTGGAGCAACAAGATATTGATGTTGATCAAAGCACACGCAAGTCATGCATCAGAATGCATCAGTTCTGTTTTAGAGGTCTCTGGTACTGTTTTGTCTTGCAATTTAGTAAAGAAAAACGTTTTAGTATAATATGTTAATGCAGTTGAATAATTTCTGTTGATGATTTTTATAGTTTTCACAGAATCCACATTTGAAGAAGAAACTTTTTGACACAACTGGAACGACACTTGTGGAAGCAAGTCCCAGAGACCGCAAGTGGGGAATAGGAATGGGTGCTAGTAATCCTAAAGCTAAAGATCCCTCACAATGGAGAGGCACAAATCTACTTGGGAATATTCTGACAGAAATACGAGAAGACCTTCTTGCTAAGCAACTTGACATTCAATTTGATGATGACGATGATGTTGATGAAACTAAATCCTGATTTGTTATATAAATTATGCTACTCTATTTATTTAATCTGTGATGTGACTTGTTCTTGGATACATTAACTATTTTGGTTGTAAAAAGACTGATAATATGAATGTACATAGTAGATCTATGAAAATATACTGTACTTCATTTCTTGACAAACTGATACTATTGTGTTTGTCTTACAGGTCTAATTTATTTTCTTAGCTATTAACTGCTTAATTATAAGCAGCAACAGTACACCACCACTTTTGAAAGTACTATGTAAATTTATGAGATTTAGCTGACTTATTTAGGGGTCGTCCATAAATTATGTCGCGTGGTTAGGGGGTCCGGCCATTTGTGAAGAAGTGTGACGATGGGGGGAGTTCCGTAAATGTGACGACACGCAAAAATTAAATTTAGGCCATGACCTTTAAAATTTAGGTCATGACCTTTGACCTTTTTTGCTTGTCAGGGATTTTGAAGAGGAAAAATTACAATCATGACCTTTTTTGCTTGTCAGGGTTTTTTGAGAGGAAAAAATACAAGGATGGCCTTTTTTGATTGTCAAGACTTTTCGGAAGACGAAAATGGGGGTCGGCCCGTTGTGACGTCATATTTTAGGGGTCCGATGTTTTGTGACGTATGGGGGTAAAAAGTGCCAAATTTGCGTGACGTAATGTATGGACGACCCCTTTTATATATATGTATGTATAATGTAGTGTCCTGTTCATAGTATTGGAGTCAGTCAATAAATTGATCATCAACATCATAATTGCTCTCTGCCAACTCATTAGTGGCAATAGCTAGTCAGAAAATATTTCCAGGCTTTGTTAAATTGATATTCCTATTAAAATTGACCTTGCCCAGTTACCACTAAACTTTGGCTATAGCTACTTCAACAGTAGATTATACTGTAAATTATTAAGCGCATCGAATGTCAATAGCCTCCAATAGCCTATAGGTAGCTACTGCCGTCTGCCGTTACTAATCTTAAAGACGCCATAGAAAATCATGGGAGTTTACTTACTTAAAAACACATTTAGTTGTCTATCATAAAAGTTGTGGTGACAACCTGCGGCTGACGGTGACTGATTTCAAAGCAGTAATTTAGTTCCGTCGACTCCGTCGAGCATTGGAGTGCAATGGACGCCGTTGTTTTAGCGTCGCTTCGCCTCTTAGTGGCTGTTGAGGTGGTCTGCAGAGGAGCAAACGCTATTCTATTGGTATGCTCATCGAGCGGGACATTCGGTGATTTTCATTAGAATCCAACTGTAGGACCTGCTCTTCCTCAGCGTACCTGCTGCCCTCGACGACGACAGGGCAGCAGCCCTGGCTACACGTACACAAGGCAGCCCTTTCTACACTCTCTACACGTACACGGGGGAATTTGATGAATTCGGAGTTCGAATTTGATGCTCAAAATCAAAGCTTATTTTTGCACAATTCATTTGATTTTATCGTCATCGAGACATTCCCAGAATACATTTGTAGTTGTGATTTGCACTTAAAATCTACATCTTGCCCTTAAAATGTTTCAGTCTTAGCATGGATAAGGATGTAGAGCATGATTGTAAGGTTTTCTCTCACAATGTCCACCCAGTTTCCCAAAATTTATGGCCTGCAGGGCCTTTTTGCTTGCCTAAACGTCCCTCAGCATGAACGCTAGCCAGTGTGACAGTAATCTATTTGAAAATTTTAGTTATACATATAATTTTGACTTCTTCTTTAGCTCCATGGACTACTTATTCAGTGATATTGAGAATATTATGTTGGAAATCAGCTGTCACGTAGTTTTAGTCCAACTCCCTAATGTATCGTGAATCATTGCCTCGGCTTCCAAAGTGAATCATTGGCATTGAAATTGTCTTGTGGTGTCAGAAGGAAGAATGCGACAGGAATCATGCAAGGAATTGTCAGATTCAGTTTAATTTTTGTTGTTGTAATGTTGAGTTGAGGATTGAGGCATTTTCATCATAGATGTTCTCATTTCTTTGGTTTTACCAGAAATCATCATCTGAGCTGTTGAAGACGGAGTTGGAACGAATGAATACCAATGGAATCAGATGTCCAGTTGATCTGAATCTGAGGAATCTTGATTTCATGAGAGTCTATTCGGAGGTATTTTTTAATATCTTTGATGAACAACCATTATTATTTTATTCTGTTATGTATTCTCTTTTTTAACGATTGCAATTTTGTGTTGGAAATATTCGGAAATTTATCCAGCACTAGTGTGAATACTTTGTAGATGGGAGTCGATAAGAACTGCTGTGTCTAGGGCTGTCAATTTTTCCAAAATCGCCCGGTACTATTAAGATTTTGAACGGGTACCCGTTCGGAAATTAGCATAATGGTATTGCTGCAAATCGTACAAAAGCTGCCTATTTCATACAGTAATCAACGGTACGCTTCCAGTTAGGCCTACTTAATATTAATAATGATCTGCATATATGTAACATAAACTTATTTTAACTTTTAATATGAATAATCAAATATCATTACATAAACTAAACGAAAATGAAGCCAAATGTCAACAATAATAAAAACGTATTTAGAACAGGTCAAGTTCAATCTGTAGCAGTCAGTCACCAAAATGTTTTTCCGGCAGTTTGTATACCAGACGGTGCTACTGCGCTTTGACGGGTAATCCTTCCCACTTTTACTACCCGGGTACCCGGACTGTCTTTGGGTACCCGGATTCCCAGGTACCCGATGACAGCCCTATCTGTGTCACTGCTTGTTGAGTCATGTCACTGTCATCACTTGTGGCATTAGGTTGTACACAGTGGCGTAGCAAGGCAAAGTGCCGCCTGGGGCGAACAAAAGAAAGAAAAGTGCCGCCTCCGAAAAAATGTGCACTTCCTGAAATTCTTGACAAACAAAAAAAACTTATCGCAACTTCCTAAAATTCCTGGCAAGCAAAAAAAACCTTATCCCAGCTTACTCCTGAAAAAAGTCTTCTCGAAAATGCCGCCCCTAGAGCAAGTATCACCTGGGGCGGTTTGGCCCCACTGCCTCCTCGCTACCCCGCTGGTTGTGCAGATGAATTATAGTTGTCCAATGTCCTCTGTCTCCAATGTTGTTCATAGGCAGCAAATCTTCGGGCATCCGCATCCTCTTAATCCAACAACCAAGCTCATCATCACGTTTCTTTCTGCTTCGCATGTTCTGCTAGTGTGTTAGAATAGGCTTGGAAAGTGATTGCATCCTTGTCAAATTCCCGTGCCACTGTATAGAGAGTGGTGACAATTGATATTGACTATCTTTATTATTATTATTATTAACGTACTGATTAATGTGGTAACTCGTCCGAACGAACTGCGTGAACACATGACAAAGTTACAGATAACTCGTGCGATATAACCATGTTTTAAGTCTCTCTTTAAAAGATCTTTGGCCATTCTTATTCTGTAAAGTTGCTTGTTTGTTAGACTGTCAGACTATGAAGCCACGAATTGCTCACTTTTGAAATTGCTTCATAACTATACAGTTTAAATTGAACAGATTTTAGTTTGCTTTGTTTTGTAAGTCTTTTGCTTTCATATCCGTCTGGCTTGTTTCTTTTTATAGATAAACAGAGCTATGTCTTGTATGGTCCAGTATCTCAGAGATAACAACGAACAAAGCTGGGCCTGGAGTTTACTTGGCAACAGCTATCAACAGCAGTCTCGCATGGATTATGCTAACATCTGTTTTAAACAGTCGGCAAATATTGCTGGATCATTGATTTCATTCGTACATGGTTGGTATTTCCTTGGGCCGTTCGTTGTTGGCAAAAGTGAAGTTGACGGAGACCCGACTGAATTCTTTGGTGGAATTCATAATGTCAGTAGAACTCGCTTCGCAAGAGACATTCAGTATTACTCTGAACTTGCACCCAATGGTGTGGTGCGCTGGATTTCCTTTCCAGAGTACAGAGGGCGTTACGTGACTATTGATCCAGTGGTCAACTGGAAAGATCTGGTGAATTCGCTTGGGTCATTGGGCATCACTGAATGGCAAGGTTGGGCTGTTGGGGACATCGCTGTCAATGCAAAGAATGTGAAAATCTCCTTGCGCTGTATGGGGGTTCACACGGTTCTCGTCGACGGCTTCCCCGTTGTGGGAGACATTTACCGGAGAGAACAGTTCTCGTTTCCCGTCGCTTTAAGTCGCGGATTGCACACGATTTACATTCGCGGTCGGACGAAAGGTGCTCTTGAGTTTCGTTGCGATGTTGACAAAATTCCTTCGTCATCGTTGTCCTTTCAGATTCTCAAACCGCCGTTTATTCCCGACATATATGACAGTCGTTTCTTTTCAAAATACTTTCCTTTGCTGATTTTGAATAAGAATGCTTCTGATTGGCTTGTTATCAAAAGAATCTCTATTGTGAACATTGCACCGCCTTTGGAAGGGGTTGATGTCAAAATCGGTTTAAAAGGTGACAAGGCATTTCCAGTGGCCCCTGGTCAGACTCGGCCAGTCATTATTGAATTGATTGCAAACGATTTTGCCTTCACTGAGAAATGCACGAAGGTTAAGCTGACTCTGTTGGTTTCCACTTCCTTGGGTTCTGCCCAGTCTAGCCTGTCATTTCGCTGCCGTGGGGGGCAGCAGTCATTTCTCTTTACGTTTATTGATCACGACGGCTCATTGCAACACGCTGCGGCCATTAAGCCACTGTTGCCGTGTGAGGAGAAGCTCTGTCCTGTGGTCCTCACCTTGCACGGCACCAGTGTGCCACCACAGAACCAGGCAGACAGTTACAAGCAAATGATCAGTCATGAATTTGTCTTCGGCTTAGAGACGGCTTGGATCTTAGCACCAACAAGGCATGTAGTGTATCGGCTTCTGCATTTTTTAATTTAATTGATTTCATACAATTTACTGAATTGAAAATAATGAATTTCTAAGATGTAAAGCATTTGTAGGATTATCTATTTTGTACGGACGTGATGAGTTGTGAAGAGTCTTAATCCACAATGGATGATCTTTTGCATTCCTCAGATGGAAATTTTATGCCAATAATTATGTAAACAACAGAGTCCAGAGAGCTTTTTACTTGTATTGAAATGGTATTAGAGCAGTTTCAGTTATTCTTTATGCAGTGCTTTTTTAAATATTTTCTGGTACGCAACATTATGTGGCGCGTTTGCATAAAATTCTATGCAGCAGTCATAATAGAAGCTGATACGTCCAGATTGTATTAAAAGCAAATGGAAAAAGAGACAACAAGTGATGCAGTTATAAACGGAATTTTCAATTTTTGAGCATAATGATGCGAGAAGAATACAAGCTAGTTTTACGATTTTCCGGTACTCCATATCAGCTCTTACCGTCACATAAAAGCACTGCTTTTGTTTTTGCTGAATTCTTGACATGATTTTCTTGTTTCACAAAATTTTCACAATCATTACTTTTTATTAGTGGCATCAATAAACTGGGCACATATATTTTCATTCTCTGTTTTTGTAGAGAATGACCAAAGTAGGTCATCTGTCTATGTTAGTGATGGCTTTTTTGTGTTTCAGTTGGGCTTTTTAGTTTCTTGTTGCCTTTTAGATTTTTAGAAACTTTTTTTTACTTATTCTTAGAATTACACTGGATGTTAGTTTCTTGTTAGTTTTTCGGAATATAATTGGTTTTGCATGCATTTTATCTGTTGCCAAATGTGCTGCATTTTGTCAGCTATGATGATGAAAAGAGAAAATACTGATGAGTGGCATCCATCCTAAAGGCAGTGGCATAGCGTGGTCTCGTGTCGCCCATGGCTCCTGGAAAAATGCCGCCCCAACCTTCTCCTATTATAACTGACAAGCAAAAAGATCACCGCCGCTCAATTTCCGCCTTTTCAAATTTTACGCCCCCTACGCTCAAACTCTCCAACATCCTGACAACCAAAACAAGGGTCATCGCGCTCAATTTGCCGCCCCCTTCATGTGTGCTGCCCATGGCTCGAGCCATAGTAGCCAATGGCACGCTACGCTACTGCCTAAAGGTGCAGTCTAACAGAAATACTTGTGTTGTAAAGTTAAAGAGAACCACTTCTTGCTTTGTTTAAGTTATTCTAGAAATTCTGGAAGATAAAATTATATGATTGAAGTGCATCTCTTGAGGAACTCTTGAAGAATGCTGCCTGAGGCTTAGAGTTTTGTGGAGCCCTGATTGAGAAACTCTGTGTTACTCGGCACCTAAAGGACTGTGGCTGTTTCTCTCTTATGTGTTGCAATATGCTTTGTGATTTTTTTTTTGATTACTGCAGTCGTTCTGTTGAGCATCGGACAGAGTGACATAATTACTTGTTTTATGCAGACATGGAGCTCATAACTGGGAAGGACCGGGGGCCCTGACTGCAATGACTGCACTGCGGGAATTTGCTCTGATGACCGATTCATGCGACTGGATAAGAGACAAAGCATCGCCAGATTATGTCATATTTGCAGGCACTGATTCTTTCCTTACAACATCTGCTTATAATTAGACAATATTGCATATTTTTAAATGCTTCATCTATTCATTGAAAGATTAGCTTATATGTAATTGTTGTTAAAGTCAGATTCTTTTAGTGAATGCTGCTCAGTAGTACCTAAATGTTGGACTGTTGAGGAAGAATGGTGATTGTGATGGTATGTGATTTCCTGTTGTAATGTAATGTAGTATTTAGAGGTGCATCGATAGGTGGTATCGGCCGATAATCGGTATCAGCCATTTTACAATCTGCATCAGCCAGTTTTCGACCAGCACCGGTTATAAGCCGATTAATTGTTAGTTACAGTAGACGTGGCAGACCTGGACTTTGGTGATGACTTCGCCTTGAAGAGTGAAAGACAGACTACCCTGTTTTCTTAATAGAAATTATTAAGAAAACAGCATCAGAAATAAGTAAAAGCTAAAGCTGAATGTTGAGTTGTGGATGGGAGGTTGTGTGTAGCCAGTGGTAGGAGAGAGATTCATGACAATTGGTGCTGACGCTTTGATGTTTCATTTGCGTTCTTGTTCTTGTTCTTTCGTGCACAGGACACTCTATGGGTGGCCATGGAGCCTGGCATTTGGCAACACATTTTCCTGACATGGCTTTGGCGGTTGTACCATTGGCTGGATGGATCAAAAAAGAAGAATACGGAGATAGCAACTTATTTTTTAGGTTGATTTCTCGTTAACTTTTCGGTGTCTGGCAGGATGCTATTTCTTTCCTTTGTTTATGAATTACATGATTTATGCATGAAAATTTACTCTCTAAGTCTTTCAGTTGCATTAATACCTATATATGCCTAGTACCAGTAACTGTAAATGTGTTTGTTAATGGCTTGTGTTGTTTATGTGTAGGCATGATATTGCCAACAGCCATGTAACTCCACAAATTAAATCTATACTTGAAGATTGCATCACTGAAAATGAGGCAGACCGACATGTCTCCAACTTAATGGTTATTATTATTATTATTATTATTATTATTATTATTACATGTTTGTTAATGCACATTAAGTCATTCACTAAGTGAAGAATCATAAGTGCGGGGTGGGTCACGTGTCCTAAGTAGTGTAGGCCAAACTGCAGAGTACAGTTTTCAGTCAGCATTTAAAAGCAACGATAGAAGCAGTTAAGTCCGAAATGACATGACTTAATGACGGTAATCGGGATGATAACAGCTGGAGACGATTTGCCTGGCATAGCATTGATAAGACGTAAGACTTTGGTAGATGTCAGTGGCAGCAAATCATCGACAAACCCTGGACCGGAGTGTCGCACGTCAGACTGCAATGGGTCGGCAGTTGTGCCACTGAGGCGTTGCGTAATGCCTTGTTTTATTCGTCTGATCTTGTCAATGAAAAACTGCGAGAAGCCATTTGAGAGCTGAGCGCAGTCCTCTGGTGACAGAACTTCACGGTGTGAAGTATGTAACGTATAACAGCGCAGTGATGTCGGGAGTCATCTGCGACTTGAATCCTGTCACTATAGAATTGATTTTTTGCTTTGGTGATGTCTCTGTTTGCAGTACAGCATGCTTTCCTGTAAGCTATGTAGTCTTCTGTTGTGCCAGTAGACCTCCACCTTCTTTCAAGTTGATGTCTTATCCTCTTACTCTCAATTGTGGAAGGGGACAGCCAGCAAGTTATTTTATGGGTAAACAGATATCTTTCTGTGATGAGCGGTCAACGGTCAATTGGTCATTCCTTGTTATTTGTCTTTTGTCTGGTTTATGCTGATCCGTAAGGACATATTTTCTATGTTTGGTTGCTAAAGAATTGTCAGATTCTTTTCTCAGGAGCTCTATGCATATTTTAAGGAAGTTGTTTAATTTGAAAAAAATGACTGATTTGTAAAATAAATTGGTAGATTTGACATTTTATTTTGGACAATTCAAATGCTCCACCAGTTGCAGATACAGTAGAGCATCAATCAAACACCCTCTCCTCTGCCTCCATAAGTGATGTAATTGTCAAATTATCCATAAATGGATTCATGAGTGAAACAATTCATTGTGGGAAATGTGGAGGTATAAAGTATAAGATGACAGATTGTTTTCTTCCATTGTTCTAGTTTTCTAAATAGAGGTTAATAGATTTTTATTATTGCCGTTGTTAACTGCTGATTTTTATTTATCACTTTACGTAGTATATCCTGAAAGAATACAATATTGGTTTTATTCATGTGTCATTATTGGCTTCTCTTAAAATATGTTTTTTTTATTACCTAGATCTTGATTTACATGGACAATTTTTCAGTTCCATGAAGTCCATGTTTGTGGGATTTAATTGCGTTTGACAGTTTATTGTGGCCTTTTCTTACCTAACAACAGAAGCACTGGAAGATTTGTGTGACATAGTTCGAAAGGAAATTATATTGTAAATCTGAAGCTTGAATTGGCAAAGTTGAATTATGAATCAATTTCTCAGTTGTGCTGATTTCTGAGATAGTTGATGTTCAGATTTTTCTTAATAATGAAAAGATGATAGTGGATCTGTAGATAGTAGTGGATAGTAGAGCTGCCTAAGAAGAATTCTTGGAATTAGCAGACTTCAAAAACTTAGAAATGAAGATATAGGGCAGCGGATTGGGATAAAGAATACCATCATGGACAAACTCAGAAAAAGAGGCTAACATGGTATGGACTTGTTAACAGGATGGAGGGCTCAAGACTTCCCAAAAAAGCACTCTATACATACAAGGAAGGTAAAAAAGGAAGAGGTAGGCCCAGAAAAAAATGGATTGACAATATAAAAGAAGATCTGAAAGAAAAACAACTGATTTGCAGAAGGAGGAAGATTAACATTTGACAAAAACCTGGAAATGTTTTCTGAATAGCTATTGCCACTAATGAGTTGGCAGAGAGCAATGATGATGATGATGATGATGATGATGATGATGACGACGACGACGATGACGACATTCCATGTCTGTGAAACTGACGATGCATTTTGACCTGGAGCCAGAAGATATGTTTAATTTGTCATTACTGCTTGTTTTTGGTGATTTGGTGCAAAGACAATTTCAGCTTTTGAGAAGTTACCGGTACACATGTAAGTACAAAGAATTCCTCAAGGTAAGCTGAAGCTAGTTGAATCATGGATTTCAATACAAGAAGAAAAGGTCTATAATTGATGCACTCCCAGACTTTGAGACGGTGAAGTTGGAAGATTGGTGGTGTCACTTGATCACAGAAAAACATCGAGACTGCGCTCAGCACAACTACCAGGCAATTCAGTTCACAGTGAGGAGATGAGGAGATTATGGATACAGCCATTGCAGTGAAGAGAAAATGTGTTTCATGCTTTCAAAAAGTATTTGTTGGTTCTGCCCTTAGTTTCCCAATTTCTGCTTAGTTACTGAGCAGGGTCTATCTGACTGTTGAAGTAATGTTATTGGTAAAAGACTGCCAGATATAGAAGGTTACTCTAGGATTGCATGCTTATTTTGATGAAATGATATGCGCATCTTCAAGGTGAAGGTCTTGCTGTTTCAAGGCATTTTGTCTGCACGAACAGCTACAACGATTAAATTGGTACTTGATGGATTTTTAAAAATGTGTCAACGTGGTCTCACTTGCTTAAATGTCTGTCTTGGGAAAATTGAAGCTGGAATGAAATCCTGAGTAATTTTAGCTGTCATTGTGTGAAGAGTTTTGAATCAGGCAACAAACAGTTTTTGGCCCTCTTTTATAGACATGTATCATGCTAAAGCCATTATTGTCCGTGCAGTAGCAAGGACCGAGATTCATTCCCATTTCATCTTTGGATGGAAATTTCCGCTGTTTTCTTAGGCTTTATTTTTATATGGTGCTATTTTGCTTTGTGTTTAATACTGTTTATGCTCTGCTGTTTAAACATTACACTTTAGAGTGACTATTCTGTTTCATTGTTCTCTATTCTGTCTTATGCTGTATGTATATGTTATTTATGGTTATGCATTCAATGGTTCAGGGACTTAATGTCATGATGAGGATTGGAGCTGAAGACAGAACAATTCATCCATACTTCAATCGTCGAATGTATCGAATTCTAAGCGAGTGGAAGATCAATGTTACATACGTTGAAGTCAAGGACAAGGAACATTGGTGGTGGGACAGTATGTACGTTGATCACTATATGCACTCCAATTACCGCTGTATTGGTTGTAACCAATTGTTACAGTTATGCATTTTCTACTATGATGTTTGTTATATTGTTTAACATTCTCTTTGAAATAATTTTATAAATGTTTACGAGTGGTTGATGTGTTTGTTTCCAGTACAACTAATGACGGTGGCTGTGTTAATGATGAGCAGTTATGGACTTTATGAATCTTCACGCAGTGATTCCACACACTGGGAACTCGGAATATTGTTCGGAGAAAGAGGATGGCACCACTGACTGTGATTCTCCCAATTGGTACAGAGCTCCCGTAGAATGCACTGTCAGCGTAATGAATACAGCGTTTATGGGTTCAGTGAGAGGAATTCGGGTTCTTCAGCAAATTCTTCCTCATCAGCCAAGCACCATCAAGGTATCAGTTTAAATACTTTGCTGTGCGATGTTTGTACTTGCTTTCTGATGATATCTATGTATCGTATTAATCTATTCAATGACCAAAAATGTCAATGAAAATCAGATTGTAATGTATTTCAATCAGTTTCTACATTTATAAGAACAGAAGTATTGCATTACTTGTATGCATCATTTTATTATATTTCAGGTCAGTTGTGCGTGGGTGAAGATTGTACTAAAGACAGAAAACGTCCAAATGTTTTTCTTGAAGTCGAAAGGAAGCAGAAATATCCGCTGGCAATTATATCCTCTGCAAGTATGGACCTAGTTTACCAGTTCACTAACATGCATGTGGTAACAATTATTGTAGGCTTCTTATTATGAGGACCTGCCTTTGCCTCAACACGCCACAATTATGTATTTCTCATCTACAGAGAAAACTACATTTGGTCTTGATAAAATGCTGGTCCCAGCTACACTGACATTTGTTGTTATTATTATTATTATTATTATTATTATTATTATTATTATTATTATTATTATTATTGCTTGGTTGTAAGTTATTCACAAAGTGAAGAATCAAAAGTCAGAAGTGAACATCTTGCCCAAGGTCACTATGCAGTTGCTAGGGTCAAATTTGAACCTGCTACCCTCTGGTTGTGTGGCAAGAGTCTAACCACTATTCCACCATGCCCCTATGTTATATGTTGCATAAACTTGAATATTGAATAAAATTACTGGATTGTTAGGTCTTTGTGATTTTAATTGTAGATTGATTCCAGTGAATTTGATTTTTACCAAAAACTGTCTCTGCCTGAGGATGGAATATGCTTCTGCCTTGACGATACAGGATGTAAATTCTATTGCAATGCTTCTTTATTTAAACCCTTAACAAAGAAAAAGCATATATGCGGTAGTTTTCAATATTCTGTAATAAAACATGAAATTACAATCCTACAATATGGCACTGGCTGTAAATAATTCCTTACAAATTCATGTAGAGATTACTTATAGTTGTCATCAGAGAGATCGTTTGGACAACTGCATATTCACGATGCCACAGTCTTGTTATATACAACTTTTCAGCTAATGTGGTCAAATGTAGCACAGTATGCACAAGACTATCTATTTTGGGCTCATATATACTAATATACATAGATGGACCACTGTGGAGTTGCACTGCACAGAATGTGAATGAACCTTAGAGGAAGAAGGTAATGGAAAAAGAATACTTGTGTATCATGGTTGGATGCTATGGTTGTCATTGTGAATCCATCTGTAGTCTGTTTCATATTTTGCTTACACATACATCTTTCACCAGGTGCTCATTCCAAAAAAACTTGAAATTATATGTATATACATAAATTAACTTGCTCCATAATCTCCATTCAAATTTTATATTTTAAATAAAAAAGTAATGGTAGGCTATAGTAAGATGTGCCATTGTCCGATGCACTGGGAAGATCAGATGGTTCTATGGAAGTCGATTGCCTGGCTGACATTTTTAGTTTTGTTAGTTCCAAGGTGTTAATTGTTTGGGGATTAATATTTCTTTTGTGCAATTGGAGCATAGGGTGTTAACTAACAAAGATGCTGTTGTCAGGGAAATGGATGAATGATATTTTGTGTTTTGAAGCATCTTGGTCAGTCTGTTCACTTTGTGATGACCTGGAAGGGAATGGTTTGCGAGGTCCGTTGACCGTAGGTCCAGCAAGACGAGTAGCAGAAAATAAATTTATCATAGTGACAGGTGAAGGAATTGCATTGTACTCAAGTTAAATTTAATTATTATTGTATTTAATTAATGTTATTTAATACTTTTGACGAGTACTAAAGACAGAACGACTCCGGTATGCAGTCATGTGACAGAAATTATGCTCTGGAATTGATCTGTGGTTACTGCAAACTGAATTAAATTTATCAGAGGTTTCTTTTATGTGTTATTTGACTTAACCATCGCTCTTTACAGTTGCCCTTCAAATATCCTCCAAATGACTGTTGTGAGTGACTGAAGTGGTGATGATAAATTAGTTAATGTTATGGTAAAATTGTATTTGAAAGTTTGGAAATTGTATGATTCTTCTTAGGCTTAATAATAATTGAACATTTGATGTAAATCATGTTCTGACTTTTGCTGTTTTCAGGGTCTCAGTCAATTGTGAAAGGACATTATGAAGCTCTGCAAATGTTTGCTGTCTACATTGCCAATCTGTTCTATCTGACTTCAGATACCTTGGTCTATGTTGTGCAAGACAGAGATCTGTCATCAGATGTTGCAGGTTCCAATAAAAACATCGCCATTTTAATTATCATCGCTAATTTTTTTTTATTGTCATCAGCGCCATCATCTTTGTCACTGTCACGCATATTATGTGCCCTCTGCTTAAAAACAACATTAAAGGAATTAACTACGTGCGTGCATGCATGTGTGCACGCGTTTGTAGGCAGGTATGTTTAAGGACTGAACTATTCTAGTAGTTTGCCTTCCTTGAAAATGCTGTTTCTTGCTGGGAAACATAAGCCACAAAGGTTCCTATAACCATTCTTAATCAAGTTCTTTTGCCATTGGTGATTATAGACTTTTATAGACTCTTAGCCTTGTCGGTAGACTGCAGCTGTTTAGGATATTTTGGAACTTGGCAATTCAGAAATGATTGGAACCAGTCCAAAGCTTTATTTGAATGCTGTAAACTAGCAGAGAGTGACAGTAGCTGCTGCCTATATCCTCATTCCCTGAAATGATTATAGCAGTCAATAGACCGGCCAAATCAGTATTGTAATATTCAATATCGTTGCCAATTTGTATACAGTCTATTGAAGTTTGTATAGATTTGTCAAACGTGTTGTTATCTGCTTTTTCAGCTTAAACTGAAGTTAAGGTAAAAGCTATAAACACACTCGTTTACCTTGACCAATTTCTTTTGATGCTTAATTTTTGTATGCTCTAATGCAGCGGTTCCCAAGGGTGTGCTAGCTGTTGCAGATACGCAAAGGAAATAAGATTTTTTTAAATTTAAAGAAAAATCGAAAAGGGGATAATGATCTAAAGATTGATGGGAAGGATAAGTCATTAAGTTTCAAGAGGAAATTTAAGCAAAAATGGGGTTATATGTGGGTCAGATATTGTGTAATTGTAGCAAAAGAATTTAAATACCAATATAAAAACCACCCAAAGGCATAGGCCTACTGTAAAACTAAAAGATTATTTCAGAGTGTTGTATGTTACTTGCTGGGGGGGGTCTGCTTGAAGTTCACTTGTTTGCTTGTGGGTACATGTTAAAAGAACCATGGGAACCTCTGCTCTAATGTATAGAGGTCATATGCTATTGGTGAACATAAGCTGAGTTATTGCATTGTTTTAGATGAATATAATTTAATAATTGTTGGTGGACCAGATGAAAATCTTTACGCTCAGCAGTTTCTGGACAGAGTTCCCATCAATGCCACAGACAGTGAGATCTGTTTCAGAATTGCTTAGTGAACTGAAAATTGGTTTTCAGACTTAAACATAAAATTAGTCGTTTATTCTGTTCCAGTGAAATGTATGACTACAATGATTATGATTATTATTGCTTTACAAAATTTTATATTTGTTGGTAATTAATTATTAAAGTGTTTATTAGACTGTATATCAATTTTAAAATTAAGTTAATCAAAATAATAATGAACTTTTTTTCATACACTGTGTCAAGAAATAAGTGACCCCTAAACTTTTTGTAATAACAGGCGTAAATCTGTATGGAATTACATACAATTGTACATGCTAAAACAGACACCTATTAGGGGCCGTCCATATAGTACGTACGCACCGAGGGGGGGGGGGGTTTGAGATTTAGATGATTTTGCTTACAGGGGGAGGGGTCACGACTGAATTTGTACGTATGCACATTCAAATTTATAAATAGATAGAAGGCTGGTATATTCACACAAATGAACAAAATGATTTAATGAACAAAATTACTTTCTCGCGGTCAATCAAATGGTCCCGACTATTGTTCCCATGGTTATTTAATTATTAAAAACCTTTAATTTAATAGTAAACAAGTGCGCTATGGCTATGGCTAAAAATTAATTTTCACCGTTCGGGGGGGATTGCTAATTTGTACGTACGCATATGGGGTCACCAAAATGTACAGTGCGCAACAGGGGAAGGGTTGAAAATATGACTTTTGCTTACGTACTATATGGATGGCCCCTTACTGGCAAAACTGAGCATTTTTGTGTGAAATTGATGCAAGATGTCTAAGGAAATAAGTTCTAAATGACGTCACCAAATTATTCCAGTTGCCTTTTCGTTTACATCAATTTGGGCAATAAAGGCATTCAAATGAGATATTCAGAGCGTCCTCCTTTCACTCGGATGCATTTACGCAGTCGATCCCGCCACTGGTTTATTATTATTATTCGACGATTTGTGAAGCGCCGTAACATGGCCATCGGCCAAAACCAAAAGTGCTATACAGTCAACAGTCAAAACGATATGGTGAACAAATGCGTTTTTCAGCTCTTTAGCAGACGTTTCAGGTGAAGTAATCCCGGCCAGCGCATCAGGGATCCGCGTTCCACAGACGTGGTTACCGCGAGTCATAGAACGCCGCCAAACTTCGAGTCTTGGCCGGAGGAGGAACGACAGCCGGTGGCGGCTGCAGATCTCAGCTGGAGACGGCATAGATTCGTTTGTCGCCGTACTAGGCATGCCAAATGTCGGGACAGGCTGGGTCGAAGAGCACGAAAAGTTAACCAACACCGCTTTAAACTATACGCTCCGGGACCCGAAGCCAATGGAGCTTGTCTCTAAGCACAGGTGTCACATGGTCGTGCCACCTCAAGCCGAAAATAATCCGAGCGAGGCATTGATGACTGCCTGAAGTCTACTGAGCTGGTTCCCAGGTAGTCCGAGAAGGAGACTGTTGCTATAATCCAGTCTTGAGAGTACCAGAGCACGGACAAGATGAATAGCGGCGGTATTGTTATATAACGACGAACTTCCCGAATTTGCCGGAGTTGGAAGAAGCAGGAGCGGATCACGGCGCTAAGGTGCCTGACGAGGGTCAGCTGAGTCGATGAGCACCCCAGGAGGCTAAGCTCGTTGGACGGAGCAACTTCTTTGCCGCCTATCTCGAACGGTGTTGGGTCGATAAGGTGGCCCTCCTCGGAGTGCTCAGCCATAGCAGCTCCGTCTTGTCAGGGTTGAGGGCAAGACGGTTCGATGCCATCCATTCCGCCACCTTGAGCACACAGTCCTGGACCCGAGTATGCAGCTCGCCGGTCTCGCCTGGGGCAAGCGGCGTTATACCTGCACATCGCCGGCGTATGCGTGGGAGGACAGGATGAAAATCGATGACACGCCCGACATCGGCCACGTAAAGGACGAATAACAGCGGCCTAGGACCGACCCTGTGGCACACCGCAATGGACGGGACGAGGGGAACAGGGGAGCCATCCCAGGAGACCGTCTGTGATCTGTCTCTGAGATAGTCTTGCAACCAGGCCAGCGCCAGGGCCACCGATCCCATATGAGAGCTCGAGACGTCGATTTAGGATATGGTGGTCGACGGTGTCAAAGGCTAAAGAGAGGTCCAGGAGAGCGAGCAGTGCAAGGTTTCCGCTGGCCACAGCCTTATCAATGTTGTGAAGATCCTGAGGATGGCCGTCTCCGTAGAGTGGCCCTTCCTGTTTTGACTGGTTGCTGGGCATGAGGCCGTTCTGGGTCAGATATGCAGCCAGCTGCCTGTTTACCAGCCTCTCAAGGACCTTTGACAGAAATGGCAAGTTAGCCACCGGACGGTAGCTCGACGGATCGGTCAAGTCCAGACCCGGGATTTTGAGATGTGGGGCGTGATTGCGTGCTTCCACGGTCTCGGAAATCGGCATTCTTTAAGGAAGCGGTCATCAGGGATGTCAAGAACGGGGCTAGCGTGCTGATCACTATTTGAGCAGCCACGAACGGAAGCGGTCGGCATGACAATGTTTACTCGGCGACAACATGACGCGACGCTATGACCTCGGCCTCCGTGGGTGCCAAAAACGCCGCAAAATGGGATCCAGTGTGGATTCGAACTCGGCAGGACGGCGTCTGCCGTTCTTCCCGAATCCGAAGACTTTGTCGTCATAGACGCAGTACTCTCGGCAGTGAAGCTGGAGTGCGGTCGGCGATCGGTCTTGTTATTCTCGCCAGCAGACTATCGAGGTGCTTCCAGGTCTGTTTGATGTCGGAGTGGGCGGAGTCGCAAAACCTTGCCAATATTGTCGGCCCTTGGATCTGATGCAAGGACCTGCTCTCCTGAGAGCCTCTCTCCATTTGGTCCGTGCATCCAGTTCCGCCTCTGTCCCGACTGTCCTTCGGAAAGCCCTTTCGAGACGATGGGCCCTCTTGCGTGCTTGCCTGCAGTCGTCATCATAGAACGGCCGCTGTGGCCTGAGTCGCACTGACTGGTTTACAGCTCTGTCTATTATTCCTTCATCAAAATGGCGCCACTCTTCAATGAGACTCTTCAGGTGATCAGCGTTCTGAATCTGGCAGCTGCGGTAGACGCGCTCCTGCAAAATCTCCCAAATTTCGTAATCCGCAAGATTGAGATCTGTACTATTTGGCGGCTAATGTGCTGGACCAATGAATTCTGGTGCCAGCAGTGCAACCGTATCACGAACTCGGTGACCTGGTGCGTTGTCCTGCTGGAAGGTGAGGAATTGTCCGGACACAGAACGAAAGGCCGGCAGGAGATGCTCTTTGAGCAGCGTATTTCTGTGGTACTCACCACTGATCTTTATACCAGGGTCTATGAAAATCAAATTGTTGCACCCAAGTGCCGAAACACCGACAGATGCCAAGAGGGATTCGATTCGGAAAATGTTGGACGTGTACGCAGAAGACGCGGGCATCAATAACAACATAATTTCACGCCTCACTTAAATAAGTCACAATAGAAAATGAAAGTTTTGACCGCTTTGGGGAGAAAAGTAAAATTTTGACAACTGCTTTGTTCATTGAAGTGAAATGTAGCATCCTTAAAAGTAGAGCTGTACTGATTAATCGGCAACATTCATAATCGGACCGATTATTAGGACAATCAGAACAATCGGTAATCAGTCACAAGTCCGGTGCCGATGCCGATTAATCGGTAACATTTGTATTCGGGCCGATTATTAGGATAATTGGAACAATCGGTTATAAATTACAATGTGAACATAGAAATTTAAAATTTGACATAATAAGTATTGATGGCAAAATCATTATTCATTAATGATTAAGCACGCATTATGCATTGAGTCTCTTGGCAAAGCTTGAATTGAACCTGCATATAGAAGACAAGTGCATTTATGCTACACCTTTATTGCAAATTTGATTGCATAATCATTAGAAAACGCCCGATTTAGATAATTCGATAGATAATCGGTATCGGTAAAACAATCGGTTGTTTAACAATCGGTAATCGGAACAATCGGCAATATGTGCAATCGGTACAGCTCTACTTAAAAGTAACAGATGTGAGTACATGCGGATAAAATTTTATGTAATTCCATTCAGGTTTACGCCTATTACTACAAATGTTTAGGGGGGCCAGTTATTTCTGGACACAGGACACAGTGTGTATAATTTTGAAATCTCAGTTCTGTTTATTTTGTTATGTATCATTACTAATTAAAGCACCTAAAACGTGTAGCCTTATTCGTTATTTATTATAAACAGAATATTGATTATATTAATTTACAGTTGTATAAATTTAAAATTTTATTTTGCACATCCAATTTATCACCTGTTCATTTATGTTAGATGTAGTTATTGTATATAACAGTGCTGTAATCTGTTGACATTTTGTTAGGTTCAATAAGAATTGGCAAATGTCATTTTCAAGATGCTCAGACCGGTGCCTTATTTCTGGCTCCACACTCTAGCAATCGCCGATTAGCACTTGTGTTGCTAGGCAACAGCCTAGAAGGACTAAAAGATGTGGTGAGCTTGGCAGCTCCAACAATTCCACCAATGACCAGATCACCTGTAAGTGCATGTTCATGTCAGCAGCATAGTGATTGGTGGAGGTGTATATCAGTGTATATACCCCCAAAATCAGTCTACCTTAAAGTTTTTTATGTTTTATTCACATGTGGGGCATTAAGATATGTTTTGATTTTGTAATAGCAATAACTAGTTAAGATTTATACACCCCCCCATCAAATTTCTGGCTACGCCACTGGTTCATGTGACCTTACCATTTTCTTAACTCAATCCGTGGGGTTTTCTATGCATTTGGCAAGTATGGCAGTGTGAAGATGCAAATTCTGTAGATTTTTTCAATTTGCCAAAATTTGTCCTGCAAATATTTTGGCAGATTTATGAGCTAACATTCTGTTCTGTGTTTTGTTTTGTGTTTTAGTTTTCTAACATGATTCCAGATTTTGTGATAACAGGACCGGATTTTCGATCACGTGGTCCTGGTGGCTATGCATGTTGTGGGTTCTGGGACAATCATTGGGGACTGAAATCAGGACTTGTGTCTTGTTCTAATTGTGTTTAACTAGATCACTGCTGGGGCTTAGCACTTTAATTTTTATGCATTAATTTATATGACATGCAAAAATTGAAAGATATATAATTTGTCTTAATTTTTTCCAGTTGACAGGCTAGAGCAGCTATCTTTAAACTTTTCCTGCAAAGGGCCAGGAAATTGGTCAGTTTCTTTTTGCAAGCCATGGTTGCCGTAGTTACAAAATATTTGACTGCACATACCATTGTACACTGTACATTGTAGAAGTATAAATTATTTAAGTTTTGAGTACTTTTGTAATGATTTTTTATGTGTGCTCCACAAACTGACAGAATACAAATACTGTACTGCATAAAGATACAGAATATAAAAATAATCATAATAAATAAATAGTAATTATGCACTTATATAGCTCCAATTCTAATACCCAATGGTATCAATCGATGGTACTTCAAAGTTCAAATCCGTCCGCAAAAGACCAGGTCATTCAAGAGATCAGTCAGAAGGAAAGAGTAAGACTGACTATGGAGGAAAAGCTAATTGAAAGAGATGAATAATGAATTCAACTTTTGCAATTATATTATAATATAGAATTAGCTGCCAGCATTATGGCCGAGAAATCTTGGAATTCCTATCCATAAATTACGTCAACAATTTGTGCCACTCCCTTTGTCAGCAACTGTAAACCGCTATTCAAACAGCAATATCTGGCAAATGAAGGCTGAGTCGACCTTAGGACACTGGCTCCAGTATCGTGTTACTTGCATAGGGTTGTAACTTTTCGGGAAAATAGAATGCCGGGAAAGTTTCCGAAATTTTTCCGGAAAAATTCCGGAAACTTCAGCATACATATTGTTAGAGATTAACATAGGGGCTGTCCATTAATTACGTCAACAATTTAGGCAAAGGGGGTTTGAAAAAGTTTGACAGTTGTTGACAGGAGTTCAAGATCGAGTACTGTAGTTTTTATTATTATTATTATCTCGACAATACTATAGCGCTATAACTTAGCTTGATGCCAAAAGCAAGAGCGCTTTACATAAATTGAAATGAAATGTTAAATAGATAGTTGACGTCAACAATTTCACTTTTTACAAATAATCAAAAAATAGTTAATTTCATGGAATACTACTTATTACAATGGGAAAAACATGGCAAAAAGGTCATCATCACCACATTTTGACACTTGATGAGCAAAACAGAGAAAAATGGTCATCACCAAAAAAATAATAACCTTAATTGTTATTGGGACCTGTCATTGATCTTAGGGGATCAACAGTTTTTTGCTTAATTATAGGGGTAACTGAAAGTTTACAGTTGTTAACAAGGGGAGGGGTCAAAAATTGCCCAAAAATTGTTGACATGATGATTAATGAACAGCCCCCATACAGTAATGGACAAAAGTAAGTATCACAGCTAAAAATACGAAGTTTTATTACATGTTTTGGCACATATAATTGAAAACACAATTATTAAATAAACCGCCAAAATCTGTTACCAAAGTGCCTTAGCAGCTAATTTAAATCGATTCTGATAAAGAAATTAACGTTTTATAAGTTGACCGTGATATTAAATTTCATGAATTAAATACTGTGGCAATTACTTTTGACTGCTAGTGCTAAAATTGCAAAGTCAGTAGGCTCAGTAGCTGTAAAAATAATGCTTTTATTAATTTTTTGTCGTAATGTCGTCTAATTTTATTGATATGAGCGCTAATTAACAGCATACATGAACAGACAGTAGCAGTCAAAAGTAATTGGCACAGTATAAAATTCATGAAAGGGGTCGTCCATAAATTACGTAACGCGATTTTGGCACTTTTTGACCCCTCCCCTACGTAACGCGACGTTACAAAACGTCAGACCCCTAAAATATGACGTAACAACGGGCCGACCCCCTCCCATTTTCGTCTTCCGAAAATTCTTGACAAGGAAAAAAGGTAATCCTTGTATTTTTCCTCTTGAAAAACCCTGACAAGCAAAACGGTCATCCTTGTATTTTTCCTCTCCAAAATCCCTGACAAGCAAAAAAGGCCAAAGGTCATCACTTAAAATTTTTTCGCGTTACATCACATTTGCGGAACCCCCTCCCGTCGTCACACCGTAACAAATGGCCGGACTTCCCTACCCACGTTACGTAATTTATGGACGACCCCAAATTTCATATCATGCATGGTTAACTTATAAAAATTTAGAGCAAGATTAAAAACATCTTTTTGACCGGGCTTATCCACCATAGACTGTCACCCGTTTGTCCGGCCGGATACCCTGGATTTGACCTGGATCTTTAGTGGTTGTGCATTATGAAAGTGGCGCTATAGAAGTTTAAGATTAGATTAGATTTAGAAAACGTTGTTAATTTTTTTTAAAAATCAGGAATCGGTATAAATTAGTTGCTATAAGGCACATCGGTAACCGATTTTGACGGTTTAGTTATAATGGTGTTTTTAATTAGATGTACGAAAACATAATTATAATAAAACTTCGTATTTGTAGATGTGGTAATTACTTTTGTCCACTACTGTATGCAGTGTTGTAAACTGAGTTTGAGTACTATAAAAGTACAAATTATGTCATTTTTTACTTAAGTAAAAGTAAAAGTACCTATAAAAATAGTTACTCAAGTAAAAGTAAAAAGTATTCCTCAAAAAGTTACTTTTAAGTAAAAAGTAAAAGTACCGTGACAGACGGAATCATCAACTCCACATTATCATGCCAATTAAATCACATTTTTATTACTACTTTTAAGCAACATGCAGAAGCCTCAGCAGTCAACACGTACACATTTACACCATTAACTGCATTAGCACAAAATGCTGGTTTCACAAAGCCGTAGCTAGGGTCAGGGTCCTGAGCGCCGTCCTCGAAGGCGCAATTTGCACACTAAGTCCTTAATTTTACATACCACTTTCCTCCGGCGTGAAAATAATGTTGATAAGTAAAAAGGTCATCGCCGGTTTTCAGACTGTCACAGGTTAAAAATGTGTACGTTGTACGTTGCCGTGAAAACTCGGGCAAAAAAGGCCATCACCGGAAAGAATTTATACCTTGCCCCGGGCGCCGACTGTTCTAACTGCGGCTCTGTGATTGCATGTAGCCTAGGTCTAAGAAAGATCAAGTTTTCAAACAATCTGTCAGTCATGCGTGTACGTTTGTTGGTCATTGTCAACCCTTACGACTAAACACGGGAAGCTGTGAAGAATTAAACAGATAAATAAATGTATCGAAATTTGGCGATGAGAAATTTTACTTGTAACGAAACGTGAAAGACATAATGTAACGAAGTAAAAGTACTAATATTTGAATAAAAACTTACTTCGTTACAAGTAAAAAGTACTGGATGTACTTCGTTACATGAAGTACTCAGAATTGACTTAAGTAATGTAACGCGTTACTTTTACTTGTTACCGCGCAACACTGACTGTATGTTTATACCTCTAACAACAATGTATGCTGGGAAGTTTGATTTTGAAACTTTGATGATTTTTCGGAAAAGTTGAGTTTGAGTCAAGATCGAGCAAAGTGAAAATCCATGGTCGCTAACATGGTCGCTAATTAACGTAGAAATACACAGCGCCTATAAATAATAATGATGATGATGATGTGATGATGATGATGATGATGATGATGATGATGATGATGATGATGATGATGATGATGATGATGATGATGATGATGATGATGATGATGATGAAAATAATAATAGAACAGCATATGAGAAATTGAGATTTGAGAATGTCCAATGGAATGTCCACCGTGTCAGTGCGAGGTGTTGCCGCTGTGTTATGACGAGTGAGAGAACGCGTACTCTCCGTTTGAGCGTCTGAGGGAGAATTCTCTACACAGGAATCGATGACATCGTCGGTCTGTGTGTTTATGGTTGGAGTTAAGATGAATTGAGAAAAAGAAACTGATGGTAAGATGATCTCCCTAGCTGGGGTTCTTTATTTCGACCAACGTCCCAATCATTTCGCTTGCGCTTCTAAAGAGCTCCTCTGCAGCACGCAGACAACGAGGCGCTGCTGGACGCTGATGCCGGAGTCTTTCTTAGTTTCTGCGTCTTACCCACTTGGTCGCTCTTCGGCTCTCTGCCTAAAACAATATAAGATAACTTTAAATTGGGAAATGATTCGCTTTTTGACGAAGGTGCTTATGGACGAGAGCCAGCGACTGAGAAACGATGAACTGCCCGTTGATATGTGAAAGCAGTTGTGATGATTTTACTCCAAAATAATCTGGCGTCATTCTGGTGTCATATGATTATAGTGAAATCGCAAGCGAATGTTTATCAGTTTTATTGTTGGTATGAATTTTGTTTTGAAGTGTAATTTCTCATGAAAGGATGGCATGGAGGGGTTTTTATGTCTTTTTAGAGCGTAAATTAAGACATCGCCAGCTAGACAACACATTTCACCCAATTCTTTGCAGATAAATTGTGACTATCATGCACTGAAGATGACTCTTCACAGTCATAAGGGCTCGCCAGAATTCAAAACATTCCGCTCATTATCTTCATTACCATCTGGTGTATGCCCGTTGATGTTAAAAGCCACGTTTTACCATTTGCTCCCACTCTTGCCTATTGAGAGGTGTGCAGATTAACTCTCATAGATTGCATTACACTAGTCACTAGTCATCATGCCATTCTCTGTCTGGTCTTTCTTCTATTAGGGGTTCTTTCTCAATTGTTCTGGGCATTAGAGCTCTAATCTTTCATTTGTCATGTCATATATGTTCCAAAACATGGGAGTTTGTCTGTTTCACTTTTGCATCAGGAATTCCTAAATCTGGGTTCTCTTGTATAATTCCTCAATGTTGCAGACTATCTTGACCCATTCAACTGAGGTATTTTCCTATAACATTTCTTTCATGAACAAGTTGCTTAAATTTCCTAAATCTTTTGTAATGGCCAAGTGTCACATCAATAAAGAAAGCTATGAAAATTATGTGTTTCAAAAATATTTTATTTTTGAACTTGTTGCTTTGCTCATCCAGATCACACCTATTGCAGTAAAGTTTCTCAAAGCTATTGCTGACATTTTTTACCTCCTTTCCACAGTCTTAATCATATGGTAAGAGAGCTTTTTCTATTTCTGGGCCTAAAATTTGGATCTCTCTCCCTCGGCTGTCAGATCTTCCAATTCATTGAGTATCTTCCGATCCAGACTTAAGACATATCTCTTTCAATTATCTGTTCCTCCATAGTCTGTCTTACTCTCTCCCTCTCACTCAGTGTTTAATCTAGACTCTGGATTCCAGGGGAACTGACAAGACCAGGGGGAAGTCAGCTAGGGGGCTGTTGTTAGTTGATGTAGTATGCCAAAATTTCCGGTTGATATTGCTCTTTTCCCCGGAATGGCCTAGGTTAAACCCTGCTCTGACTGATCTCTGGAATGACCTGTATCTTTTGTGGATGGATTTTGAAGTACCATTGATCGATACCCTTGGGTATTAGAACTGGTGCTATAGAAGTGCATAATTATTTATTATTTATTTATGTTGCTTCAGAGGTAGGTGAAATTTTCTACATTCTCTTGCTTATCCAGTCAAGTTTTATTTTTCTTTCAATTTTTTTCTGTCTCAATGCGATCATCTTTGTCTTCTCATGGTTCATTGTTAGGTCATGGCTCAATGTTTGTACAGTGTCCTCTATAAATCCTCTTCATTTTCATCAAGGACATTCATAAGATTGTTGAATTGTAGCCCCTGCACTGCTAGGCCTGTTACCTGTTTATTGATGTTGTCTATTGGTTTTCCAAATCTTAAGATCAAAGCTACAAAAGCTAACTCTGTTGTGACATTTATGAAGAACTTAACAACTCACTTGTTTAATATTTCATACTAGTGACATATATATATGTTAAGCGACCTTGACTTTTGCCTTTACCATTCCCACTGTGCTATAAAAGTTGTCTTAATAATAATAATAATAATAATAATCATAATCATATAATAATAATAATAATACAATAAAAGTGATAATTATTATTATTATTATTATTATTATCAATAAAAAGTGCTTTACAATAAAGAGTTAGCCATCATGTTGTACTAAACAAGTCTTGAGATTTTTCTTGAACTGATCGATAGATTTCGAATTAGTTTAAGTCCGGGAGGGAATTCCACACCTGGTGACTGATCTTTCACCTAGAATCGTTGTTTCGAAGGTGGTGGGATGATTAAGCTGTCGGTTACTCCCAGAATTTAGCCAGATAATCAGGACAGGTTTGATCATTTATAGCTCTGAACGTTATCAGACATCTCTTGTATATTATCAGGAACTCGTAGCCAGTGCAATTTATCTCTTAGCAAACGTTTATGTTGTTGTCTGTTTGCTTCCCATAGAATGACTTCAAAAATCCCAGATTTACTGTCATTAAGGGTCACAATATTCCAACTGCGTTTGCAGTTTCTGTTTAACTCCCATATGACTTCAAAAATCCCAGATTACTGTCATCAATACTGTCAACTGCCTCTTGAAAATCTATGAAGCAGTTGTACATTTTCTTTCTCTTTCTTGTTCCTTTTCTGCCATTAGTTTTGTGTTATCTAGAGAATTTCTATTGCTCAATTGACTCAAATGATACATACCAGTACTCTTTCCTGACTGATCTCTGGAATGACCTGTTCTTTTGCGGATGGATTTGAAGTACCATCAATTGATACCCTTGGGTATTAGAACTGGTGCTATAGAAGTGCATAATTATTATTATTATATTATTATTGTTATTATTATTAGTTCCAAGTAATTGCATAACATATTTAGTTGTGTTATGGATGGTCTTTTCTGAATCCAGTTTGTTTATTGGTTCCAGGTGTTCTTTGTGTGCATTTTAATTCTCCTCTCAGTTAGTATCAGTATTAGTACTTTCCCTGAATGGTTCAGCAATGTTATTGTTCTATAATGTTATTGTTGCATTTCAAAGTGCTTTCCTTCTTTTGTCTCAGCACTGAGAATGATGCAGTCCAAATTGCAACTGTAATGCATTCAGTCCAAAATCATGCTTAATCATACTGAAAAAGACTACTCATTGCAGAAATGAGCTGCCTAAGAAGAATTCTTGGAATTAGCAAACTTCAAAAACTTAGAAATGAAGATATATGGCAGCAGATTGGGCTAAAGAATACCATCATGGACAAACTCTGAAAAAGGAGGCTAACATGGTATGGACTTGTTAACAGGATGGAAGGCTTGAGACTTCCCAAAAAGCACTCTACACATACAAGGAAGGTAAAAAATAAGAAGAGGTAGGCCCAGAAAAAATGGATAGACAACATAAAAGAAGATCTCAAAGAAAGACAACTGACAATCGTAGAAGGAAGCAAACTAACATTTGACAAAAAGGCCTGGAAATGTTTTCTGAATAGCTATTGCCACTAATGAGTTGGCAGAGAGCAATTATATGATGATGATGATGAAATCAACAGAAAGGATTAATAGCTAAAATTAAATGCTAATTGCCTTCAACTCATGTTGAAATTGAATCATTAGTCATGAGACTTGTTAGAGTTGGAATGCCGCCATGTTATTGCTTATGAGCATAAGCGTTTTGGCCTTGTCCACAGCCAGGTATTAGTGGTGATGAGAAGAATATATGAACCCAGCACCACTGAAGATGTTCACCAGGTACGCTAGCTGATGTCGGACACAAGAACTGTCTAGCAACAGGAGTCGGCGCCTTGACACCTTATTCAACCCACCACTTCAGTGGATCTAACTAACTTAATAATCTTGTTATAATACCAGCCTTTGCTTCCAGCTTCCCATAAAGTGATTGTGTTTTGTAGCTATGTTTCTGAGTACAATTCTGTCTGATTTCTTGACTGCTGCTTAACCTTTCTTTAATTCTTGTACAGTCAGCTGACAATTGTGAACTACAAATGGAATGATGCGATATCATAGATGTAATTAAACTGCTAGGCTTGGCTCCCCATACTTTTTGAGAGGTTAGGCTAGGGAAGGAAAATATATATTAGTGGGGCCCCACTTTTTCATCCAAGTTTATGCCTATGTGTAATATAATATAATTTATTCAGATTCATTTGACAGCAGGTTAAACTCAGTGATAAATAAACTTCAAAAAGTCAATAATTGGTAATATGCCAGCATAGCACTTGAATCATGTCTTTTTGATTACTGTATTGATTGGCTTAGATGGTGATGATACATGACTGTTCATTGATTTTGATTACAAAACATTGCTGTGATCACTTGAATACTATATGGGAAAGATGCAGTCCTGGCTGTGCAATATTAGGGTACATTTGTGTTTAAGTCATCAGAAACTTATACTTGGAACTATGTATCATTTGATTCAATTGAGCAATAGAAATTCTATAGAATGTTGGAACACTTTGGCCACTCTACCCAATCCTTCTGTGTGATTAATGTAATTTGTGGTACAACCATGCATGTCAATAGCAGCCTAAAAATTTTAACATGATTATAGCAGACAGTGATGGTCAAGTGGATGTCTTCTAGATGGTGAAACAGAGTTTTTGGTATTGTGATTTTGAGTCATCATTAATTTGTGAGATTTAATTAGTAAAAATTGGATATCTTAATATTTTGATATTTATGACATTAATGGATCAGATGAGATGATTATAAATTATTTGTGTACTGAATGACCCCAACAGCTGAAGAGCCTTGTTTCTAATATGGAGAGTACATGTAGTATAAAATTTCTGTGGCAATTGTACAGACTAACTTACTACTGATCTATGGACCCATCAACTGAAGTGCTGAGAAATGCTAATATGGGGGTTCATGTGGACTAGCATGTTTCGATCTCTGTCCTTGATCCATCTGATAAGAGACTATTTGATATATAAAGAATTTTATGTAGTCTCTCTTGTGTTCACTGTAGATTAAAGTTTGCCTGAAATTCTGTTTACTGCAGAAGTTCTTGCTGTGCTTAGAGTTTGGCTACTTTGATATAAATTATATGAAGTTAGTGACATGACACATTGTTCATAGATATGAACTTCAAAACTTGTAATGATGTTATTCAGATGGATTTTCAACATGGATGATGCTGGTGTTTGGGTCATTTGAAAGATCAATGGATTTATGACATTGCAGAAATATCCGTGAACTGTTTTCATCTTTTCGGATTGCTTTTGGTTTCTGTTTTTTAAATATATCTGTGTAAGTATTACTGTACCTGATATCAATTTTTCTCTGTAAATTTGATTCTACTTTTGTAATGATCTAATTTGTAAAATTTTGCATATATGAATATGATGATTAAGACATATGTGAAACTTAAATATTATGTTTCTTAAGGTTAACTTTATACCACTTAATTTATGATTAATTTCTGACGTGCAGAAAAGAGGAAATGTACAGTAGCTTTGTCAGAATTTCGTTTATCAATAAAGAGGTCTACTTATATTAGAAATACTACATTTGATATCAATTTTGTGTATGAATTTTTAAGTGTGCCCTTTTGGCCAAATGTAGTTTAAATTGAAAAAGGCAGAAATAAAAATGAAAATATCAAAATGGCAATATCAACATGTACATCAAATATACTTATGAATCAACAAAAGCATCAGTGGCAACAGACATAATGCTTCTGCTGGATCATTTCAATGTGTTGATGTTTTCATTTAGTTATTTCCATTTTGATGTCTGCCTTTTACAAAGTGTCATTCATGCGGCATATAAATATAAATACAATGTATTATAAACTTTTCATAGATTTTAATCTGATTGCACAATCAGATTAAACCAATCAAGTTACAGCATGATTAAATACTTATTCAACAAACTTCACAACTATACCAAAACAGTGTAATTTGTTACATTAAGTGCTATGCTGTCAAAACATGTACTTGCAACGTGATTAAGTTTTGAGATAATCCAGTTTAACATATATGTATGATTTCTTGCTCTTTATAGTTGTTAATAGTATATTTCTGGTTTTTAGTTTCTCTAAAATCAGTTTGCTCTTTTCACTGCCCAGGATAGTGTCATAAGTTTCCTGAATCTTCATTTTCTATTCCTCTATTCTTTCTTTATTTAGTCTTCCTTTTCCGTAAGCAGGTCTTCTGTTCTCTTTTCTAGATGTCCAACTCTCAATGAGTGACTCTGACCAAAATTTATGACATACTGGTAGATGGAATCTGTGGACTGGAAGTTGCTAGGAAACACCTCAAGCACAAGAAATATTTTTTTGTAGGGGAGATTATGAAGAAATCACGTCAAAGGAAGACCATGACAATATTGGTTAGAAGATGTTAAGGAATGGTTTTGAATACTATGTTAAGTGAAGTTAAGAGATCTGCTGGAGATTTGCAATAAGTGGAGAGAAATCATTGATGCTGGCCTTCAAGTTAAAGACAGAACATGACGAAAATAATGATGACAATGTATTTCTAATGGTAAACTATGCATTTGACAACTTGCCTTGATGTAGTCCGTGTGCAAAAGTCACTTCATTGCCTAGCTGTTTTGCATTGGTATGCAATGATCTGCAATAATTTGTAGGTGTGTCTGCCATGGCTCTGGGAATATAGTGATAGGAATTGTTCTGCTACAACTATGTATTGTATGTTGAGTTTGTACTTCTTCTTCTGTCTACCATTGTGATTCTTCCTTGAAAACCTTATGAGGTTTCTGTCTTTGCTATCTCTGCCAGAATGTTAAGTAAATGAGGTGAGATTACACATCCTCTAACTCCTTTCTATATCTAAAGCCATCTGATGTACCTGCAATTTTTTTATCATTACATGTTGCACTTTTTTCAGAGTTGAATCAGAAGCTGGCAAAGGTATGTGGGTATCCCATATCCAACTTTCCAGAGCATAATTTCACATGGATTACAGAGTCGAATGCATTCCTTAACACTTTGACCCCAACATTATTTAATATCAGCACACGGCTGTTGAAATCAGCACACGACAAAGTTAATGTCGTTATTGTTTATAACTAAGTGAACAGTAAGTCAGGCAATTCCATGAGTAACAACATCATTCTCAGTCTCACTTTCTGAGTCTGAATGGAAATCAAGAGCTTTCACATCCACGTGGTCAGAGCCCTCAGTTGCCTCACTGTCCCCATCACTAAGCAGCTTTCTATCCTCCAATTGATTATCATTGCATTGATCTAAGTCATTATCAACTAAATGCTCATCGTCTCAGATAAATGTAAATCCTGTAAAACTTCGGTTATATTTTACCTTTTACAAGAAGCTATCGTTAGCTTATGCTTAGTTTATGCTTGCTTTTTTAGGACCCGTGACTCTGCAAAAGGGTGACAAGATGCAGGTGATAATTGGCTGCTATGACCACAATAACCATAACAAAATTTTGCATGTTACCACTCAACATATTAATTACTTAGACGCAACAGAATGGCTGTTTATCACATGAAATGTTCATTGACGAACTTGAAAATAGAGTACAAGATTACCGGGTAATCATACATAGCGTCTCGCCCTATCACACGGAATATGAGATCTCTCATACGTCGCGTGCATGTGTTAAGTCAACGTAGCAGATATAATTTCTTTCTGTAATTGTAATCTTAGGTTTGGAAGTGAGACAATGACATTGAAGAAGAAAGATGAAAAGAAACAAAGGTGTTTTGAGATGAACGGGCTAGGTCAGTTCCATTTGTAACATAGGCTGAGATGAAAATGAATGAATGGTGCTTAAGAAGGAAGGCAAAGAAAGGGAGCTTCTGGTGATGATTTTTGGCCACTTCACAAGGAATTCATGCGTACAAGGAGCAGTGAATGGCTCTTTTATGAAAGGAAAATGTAGAAGATATTGGATTGATAGCATTTTGCAGTGGACTGGTATAAGGATGAAAAGACATTCAGGCTTATAGGCAACAGAGTACTTGTGAGAAAGCTCAGCCATGATGCTTTGAGACCCTCACAGTGAGAATGACTGAAGAGAAAGCAAGACATATGTGGTATTTGGACTGGTTGGGAGAGAGCTTGTTAATTCTAACCTCAGAAATTCATTTCAAATGCATCTGTCTTCTTGCATTCTTAATCTCCAGTCACAGATGACCTAAGTAGCCATTCAGATTTAGTAATACACATATAAGCATTCAGATTTGAAGAGAAAGTCCAAAAGAATAGAAGCATGCTTCATTCATTCATGAACTTAATCTGCTGATGAGTAAAGTATTCATTTTGCATGGCCAATGTCATGTGCTCTGAAACTAATAGTCTGTATTGAGCATGCTCTTTTAAATCTACTTCTTTTTCTATATGCATCGATGAAGAAATGGACAAAAGTTTTTAGATGCTATATGTTAATCTCAATCTATAATGGAGCAGAAAGGTATGCGATGATGAGTGACAAGTGAATTGAAGGCTCAAAAATAACTTTAAGCAAGACATGGACAGAACTTATGGCCAAACTTATGTATATTATTATAAGACACAGATGCCACTTATATACTATGTTTAAAAGTTTAAACTAAGTTTTAAATCACTCATCTGTTTAAAGTTGATTTATGACATAATAGTATGATGATAATAACTGTAAAATAACACAGATCCTTTGATTTATTAATTTTTATTGCAATTTCAGTATCATTTTGTAAAATATCCCACTGTATGATGAGCTGAATGGTTAAAATGGTTAAAATGGTATTGAATGCAGCTGTGGCAACAACAGACAACCTTCGAAATATTTGTCAAAATGGGCCTCGTTTGAAACTATTCTATAATTCTTGTAAAATTTCATCTACCAAGCAGAAATATTACCTTCATGCATGGTAATGACATATACTAAAGGACTTGTTTGCAAAGGTCCATTTGATGTACTGCAGTTTATTTTATTTTGAATATTTCATTTGTAGTTTCTTAGAGAAAATATTTTCAAATAGAGGACCTTGCAATTCAACGAATGTGAACCATTCCTGGTACATAGTGATTCATTTCCTGCATGCTAAAGTTATGGTGTAAATGTGAAAGGAATTGAAATTGTTTATGACATGTTTATTGATTTCTCTCTATTGAAGGTTTTGTCAAGGCCTTAAGAGTGATCTTTAGTAGTAGGCTACAAGTCAAAAGGCCTGAGTTAAGTAGTCTTAGAGAGTTTATTCCCATGTGCAGTCAAATCAAGCTTTTATGAATTGGACCTGTATGGTGTTCTGAGTAGTCTGCTATATGTGTGTATTTGTGTGGGGGTGTTTTTATCTGTGGGTCAATGTTGTTTATTGTTCAGCAGAAACAAGTATGCAACCAATGTTCCCTGTAAGGTGGGCGCATGGGCGCGCGCCCCAAAACGGCTAGACACGTGCCCAAAATAATATTTTTATTGTCCAAAAATTCTGCAGGAGCAGAATTGCACCACTTCTGCAGGAGTTTTTGATTTTTAAAATTACAAATTACTAAATATTTAAATATTCAATATTCAAATTTGCTAGTAACTGGATTTACAAGATATACTTGTTTTGTTGTATCTTGATGCATGAATCTTTTAAACAAGCTCTGTGAGGTTTTAAAGGAGTTTTTGATTTTAAAATTACAAATTATTAATTATTTATTCTATTCAATATTCAAATTTGCTAGTAACTGGATTTACAGGATAAAGTCAAGTTTTACAAGTGTGTATCTTGAGATGTTAAATAAAATATTTTAAACAGTCCCTCTGAACGGTTTTAAAGTTATCTTACATTATGAGACATGCTTTCGTGCATTTTGCAATTCTGTTTGTTTGAAAGAAGCAAAACTGCGCAAAAGTTAATCAACTAGGAAATTGCTGCCCAAGAGAAATTTCATATCCCCACTGACCCTCAAGAATTACAGGGAACATTGTATGCAACTTGTATCTTTCTCCCTAATTTCATGTCTGTATTAACTGACATTCTTGCTCTACCGGCCCCTGTATTTTCATTGCTTACATTGCACCACCATGTTACAAAATGTTAAATGAGATGGTTTATTAATTATTAATAATTAAATAATTTCATAGGATATCAGAGTTTTGCCATTTCAGCTCTGACAATTTTTGAAGTTGCTATCAGGCAACAGAAACATTATTTTCCAAACATGTCATCTTTTATTCATGTCTTGTCCTGGCTTTTGTCTGAATTTCAGAACTTTCCTCAAAGTGATTCTTTCTCTGCCTTTAAATTAATGTATATGTTAATGATAGTTTCCATGTGAATACAGATGGCAGCAGTCAAGTGCCTTCAAATAGCAATCTGACATCCATTGATTTTTTTGTAATACTTAACAAAGGACAGGATTTTTCCTCATTACTTGATATGTTGATCTGACTCAGGAGATGTTTATACAATTTGTACAAAATATTGTTCTGTATTCTGCACTGATTCACTGGCCCTCAAAGCTAAAAGGAGCATGATTTGTCCCAACAAACTTTGACTTAACTCTGACTGCTGGTCATCCATTGAAATGCGACATTTAAGAGCAAAGACTACTTAGTTTAAGTTCAACATATCTATCAAGCATTTCTCCCTTTGATTACTGGATGGCTTTAGATAAAATCTTGTATAATCCAATTTTGAGGCAGAATTTACTTTAGATGTCAGTTTTTCTTCTAATTGCTCTGCCAAGAAGATGTATTTTTGTTCCTTCTCAGTTTTCTCTCCTCCTGACATTCAATTTCAATGTCATTTTTTAGACAATGGATTCCAAGCATTTGCCTTTCTTATTTTTAGTAATTAACAAGCCTGTTTTTGTTTTAAAGAATGGAAGGTGGTTTTAACTAGCCTAACGCTTTGATTCTACTTGTTCTTACACAGTCATCCATGGTCTTACTTTATCATCTGAATTGGGGTCTGATCCGGAACCATCCTCTGCTTCAAGTCTTGTAAGTATTTTGATTCTTAGCCTGTCTTTGGGATTATGATCTTTGTGTATGTGCAGTGTGTGAATGTGTGACATTGTGTGTATTGTATATGAAGGAAGGAAGGAAGGAAGGAAGGAAGGAAGGAATTTGCCTGAACAGAGGTATAATGTCAGCAGATGGACATCTATCATGGGCCATTTCTGGTAGGACAGTATGGTGTAATTTGTAATGGGTTTTGTGTCTTTCTGTTATATTGCTGGAAACTTTTGAATGATTCCAATGTCTCCTGGCAGAAATTTAGAGATGTCAGTTTTTCCTAATGGCACCATGTTTTTGACAGAGTTCATTCCATTACAAGATGAAGTGAACTTTTAATCCAATGCTGTTTGAAAATTCTGCCAGAGAGGAGGACACTTTATCATCTGGTCTGATCCGAACCATAGAAGTAAGTATTTTGACCAGTGCTTTGTGTTGTGAGTGAGGAGGAATATCTTTCAGTGCCAACAACTGCAGCATGCATGAAAATGCACTGCTGTTGATTTCTTTGTCAGTGACAATGCTCTTCCAGTGGAAACTTTTGAATGACAATGTTATTTAAATGCCCATGTAATCATTGATGATTGACTAATCAGGATTAACTGATTGATGAGTTGACTTAGTTCTTGAGATTTAGGAATATCTTACTGTGTAACCAACATGAAAAATTACTGCTTTGATTTCTTTTTGACAATGCTCTTCCAACAGGAATTGTAGACTTGTCACAGTGCTTATGACTGTAATCATTGATGATTGACTAATCAGGATTGACATTGACAAACTTAGGATTTGGGTTTAACCCATGTTATTTTTGGGCTGGGTTTGACCCATGGGCTGGGTTTGACCAATGGGCGGGGTTTGACCGATGGGCTGGGTTTGACCCTTGGGCCAGGTTTGGCACATGGGCAGAACGTTGTACAATATACTTCTCCAGACATAATATTAAAGGCTTGATGGCTTTGATCCATGTCTGAATGCAGATCAGTTGCAGTTACCTCCTTCAAGTCATTTGCTATCAAACTCAAGACGCTCATTTTTAAGACCTCATACGATCGTTCCATGTAAAGCGCTCTTGACTTTGGCCCTCGCTATGTTACCCCGCTATATAAATTGTCATGTAGAATAGAATAGAATAGAATTAGAATAGAATAGAATAGTTGTGTGACTAAAAGATCAGACTTTTACTAAAGTAACTGCATTTATTTAAGCAGTTGTTGACAATACGTCTTTTAATTAGGACAAACCTTGGCCCTGATTTTTTATTGAAACTTTGGGAAATTTTTATTTAGTGACAGTGGGGGCACTGAAATGGCATTTTAATGTCACAGATTTCTGGTGAATGTGAAGTATTTTATTGTGCAGATGTTCAATTGTACCTCTAGATGAAGATCATGAGTGGAAGACACCTGGTTGAGCAGTTACGGTATAAAATAAATTAAAGTTAATCTACCTTGGTTGATTAACTTATGTGATGTTGCCAGCTTTATCCATGCTCAGAAATTTTATCGTTCACCTGGATTTTTCTGGTCAGGTGTATATCAGAATTTAAGTCTTAATTCCAATCGCTGAAAATGAGATACATTTGATCTCAGTGTGCTGCTGTTGTTATATATGATGAGATTGAACCCCAAAATAAGTGATCCTCTTCTGCTTAGAAGTGAAGATTTGCTTTGCCTGTAGCACAAATGAACCAACTGCTGAGTAGAGATAAATGCAATATTATAAATTTTTTGAGAAGATGACTGATGAGCAAAGTTTAAGGTCATTCATTAATCAACAGAATGACAACTGTCACTGTTTTGAGACTTTCTATAGAAATATTTGTGTACAGTTGGATAAGGTCCTTACTTGATGAGAAGTTGGCATATCACACAGTGATAAACGGAAACATTGGTGGTGTTTGAAAGGTAAAATTAGTTCTTTTGTGAAGTGTACTTTCAGGCACTGATAACAAGAATCATGCAGTGAACACATGGATGGATGCCACTGTCATGTTAGCGCCCTCAGTCATCTATGACTACTGCTCAGCAACAGGGTTTAATCTAGGCCATTTTCATTTCATTTGCCATTTTCCCCCGAGAAATGGGAGAAATTTTTAATCAATAACAGCAGTTGAATTTTCTCAGTTTTATGATTTTATCCCCCCAGCCCCAAAGTCCAGGTATAGATTAAAGTCTATTAGCAATATTCTTTTTGCTATAAAGAAAATTTTAAATTTTATATTCAGTTATGATTTTAACTGGGGAGTAGTATATCAAGTCCTTTTACATTGAGTTTTTGTTAAAGACAACAAATTTTATAGGGGTTAATAATTAGTTTTGAAGAGAAATAATAGTTTTGTAGGCATTATATTTTATTGTTTAGATTTTTAAAGTTTATGCTGTTAGTTGTTTGGCTAAAGAGATGTTAGTGAAGGCTTGGTCAGCAACTGGGCCTTTGGATTGAAAGGGCTGCTGTTGGGGGCATGGGAGGTGGGGACACGGGAGGTGTGGGGAGGAGTTACAGCAGTTGAATTGACATTGACTTGCTTCCTATTTCTCAGGTTTATGTGGGGGGAGGGTACAACAGTGACTATTGGCAGGATGTAACTGGACTGTGAGGAGCAAAGATCGAAAGTTCAGCGTTGTTCATTCACATTGGCTGAGCAGAGAGAAGCAGAGAAAGGAGGTTCTGTTCTGTGTTAATGCTTCTTGACTTCTTGTTCTCTTGATTTTCTTGGGACCCTGTATGACCGATTGTTCCATTTGTGGCCGGACGTGGTTTGACTCGGTGTCTAAATATGTTTTCATGAAGAAAGGCAATTCCTGTGGTTGATGTCATGTCTTTGCTGACTCGAGATTTGGAATTGAATGTTATTCTTTTTCGTGGATTTGGGATGACTAAAATTGATGTCAACGTGAGTGAACTGATGAGTATTTGGACGTATGATTCTGTTCAGGAGTTGAAGGGAAGTCAGGATTCCTTGGACAGTCGGCGGAATTTGTCTTTGCCACACAAAGAGAATTTTGATGCCGTTGTCTTTGATGTTCTTCGTGTCTCTCCAGAGAATTTCGCTGTAAGTTGTTTCACATCTGCTCATCTGAAATTCTGTTGAATAAATTGTTAGTAATAGAAATGGTGTTTCTGCCAGAAACATTGTAATTAGTCTCGTCAAACTTTGAACATTTTTGGGATAAAATCTAAACGGCATTGATAATTACCCGGTAATTTATGTAATTGTAAATTGTTGAAAGCATATTATAATGCAGAACGATGTCTATCTGTCTTCTTTTTATCTTGTTTGCATTTGATGACTTTAGCTTTCTATGAACATGACTGGTATTTGTTTCAGGACTGAAAATTCTGAAAATTTAGCATTTGCATTGCTTGTGTTGTTATATTCTAGTACTTTGTCTGGGTCATCATTGTCATCCCTTAATAGCCGCAGCTCGGCACCCTTTCTTGTCTTCTTTGTACCTTCTTTACAATTTGCTCCATTCTTGTGTCATTGGAGCTATGTTCCAAACTCTTGCAGTTTGTCTTATGCCGGTCACTTACTTATCACACCAGAGTGATTGCTGGTGGAAGAAGATGTAATCACATCATTGATTATATGAAGAAGAAGACTGCTGCATCAGCTGCCCTATCCTCCTACTTAGGCTCAGTTTCCTGTCCTGAGAGATGTTGCACTTTCTTGTATTTGTGCTGTCCCATCACATCTGTCCTCTTGTCACGTCCATCCTCTTAGCTCCATCCATGGCAGGCCATGTCTCTGATCCACTTCTCATGGCTTCCTCACTTTGCCTCAAACACGAACCTCCTAATTCCAAAAACGAGGTTTTCAATCAATCGACCCCATCCTCTGAGTACACCCACTTTGGACACTGCTGATTCCATGGCTCTCTCTCTTTTTGGAATGACTTAAAACGTTTCTCTTTATCGACATGCAGTAGTCGCAGCAGTACTTAGCACTTCTGAGTGATTCTTCAGAAGAGATATTATATAAATAGACTGATACAATGCATTACATTCTCTGTGCGTGATTCTCTTCTTGTTGGAGTAATTTATAATTCCCAGAATTAGAGTCTTTATTATTCTGTAATATTTCATTTGACATCAGCGTTTTCTTCAGTTGGATTCTCCTGTATGATTACTCTCTGCTGTAATCATCAATTAGGGTTTCAGATTCATTAAAAAACCTTAATCACAGTTAATCTTTTGATATGAAAAATTAATTATTCTTTAATAATACTTTTTTGCTTTAAGTAATGGCTGTTTCAGTGTTTGTTTGTAATGATATACTATAGCATTTCTATTTCATGCAATGTCTGTATAATGTTTTTTGGGTGCTACCTCATCCTTAATCAATCAATTAATCAATCAATCAAATCAAATTTATTTTCTCAACATTTCAAGAGTAGACAGCTTAACTATAGTATAAACCATGAATAACTGTATACCTGAACAGAAATATGTTGATTATCCTTAAGGCAAGAAGGTGGAAAGAGAAATGTTAGTTTGGCGTAGGTGAGATGGTCAATTAACATTTAATAATTTGATTGAAAATTTTAAGTTTGTCAAAACTTGAGTGGGTTGCTTGGATAAAACTTATCATGATGTGAACATCTCTAACTGAAATGTGTCTGTTGTAATTTCAGAGTCAGATAACTGTTATGGACATTCCAGTGTTCAAAGCCATTGAACCGGATGTAAGTTCGTTAATTAAAAGTTGTCGAGATTGAAAGATGACGCTAATTATAAATCATTAGATGCGGGGAAACTACTGTTCAGAGGTCTGAATCATAATAAGTGGCAGTTGCATTATTTATTGTCGCCAACATCGATCATTTTGGGTCAGGAAGAGCACAACTGTTGACATCACTTTATTGGCCAGGATGTTACACAGGCATGGTGACAGAATATGACTCCATTATATATTAGACTCTCTTGCATTGTCAGTGGGAAGGGTTTTTGGCACATTTCATAGAAACTCAAAGGGAATTTTTGAAACAGGGAAGTGGGCAGAGTATGGAAGAGATTCTCTTTTATAACCATACTAAAAAGAAAGCATGCAAAAATTAGCATTGGTAAGAAGATGCAGGACGTGGATTGCTTCGAGCAAAGCAGCTGAGTAGGCGAGATTGACAGTGGCAAGCAACAAGATCAGCAAAACAGGACTGAAATGTGGACGAGTGGTTTGTGTGCTGTCAACTCTTTAAAAGAAAAAAATCAAAAAAGGAAGACAAATGCGGTCTTTGGTATTTTGAGAAGAACTAGTTTCACATCTGGACTTGAGACATGACTTGGGTAGTGGTTGTAATTTTTTTACATAGCCATAGAGGATAACAGCTGCCAAACCATTTCTCAGAAATGTTGCAATTTCTGGATTTAGATTTGAACTTTGATCTTTGTTTTCTAAATGAGATAAAGATGCATTTTATGAAGGTCAATGGTGTTTGGTGTGAATGAGTTCCATTTAAAATGACATTGGTCTGTAAAGTGTCCATGCAGACAGACATAGAAACATCTATAGACAGCCGTATTGATCAGGTGAACAGCATTGAACATTTGTGACAGTAATTGCAATCACTTGGCCATCCGGTGGTTAGCAATTGTAACTGCAGTTTGCAGTTGCAAAGGTCATGAGTTAGATTTGTGGGGGAAAGCTACTTCTGTGTAGATAACTGGTCAGCATTTTCATTTGTCAAACCAATAAAAGACGAATGCTTGTGCACGTGTAATAAAGTTATGGATTTAATATATATATATATATATAAGGAATAATATGCAAAGAAAAACTCTGTGTTGATGCATGTGTTATGGGTGTACTTGTTAGTTTAATTTTCAAATGCCATTTAGGAGGCTGTTTTCTTGCACAGAATGCCAAGAATATTGGGTATGCCACTCTAAGTAGACACTGCATAGATTTATTATGAGTTTGTAAATTACTTTAATATAAATAAATAAATAAAAATTTAAATGATTTGTTTAGTGATTGTATTTCTAAATAAAGCAACTATTTCATAATAGATCAAGCTCTTTTGTCTTTCTGTTGTTAAATTGTTTGTGTTTGATTGTCTGACGTACAGGAGTTGACAAGTTGTGCCTGGTCTACAAAAGAGAAGCTCATCAAGGCTCCTAATGTTGTAGCTTTTACTCGTCGCTTTAATCATGTGAGTGCAACAAACAGTTCTGTTTCTCTTTAACCCTTAAACTGTCATAACCAAGTATATTTGATTACATTGCATATAGTTACAAAGTATCGGGTGGTTTAAGGGTTAAAGTTGACAACATGGTTGCTGAATTTGGTGCAAGTGACAGGTCAGAGCCCTTTCAGTGTGTAATTGTGTATGTGCTATTATGCACACATGCTCAGCAATGTGTCTCCACAAAACTAAGCCAAATTAATGTAAATAACTCTGTGAGAATTTGACAAGTTCAATAAGATTTCAAAGATCTCCTCAATGCCATGGTAACGTTATGTTTCCCAATGCATGTGATGGCAGGCAGTTGGCCAATGGTCAGTGTGACAGTTCTCTTGAAGACCAGTGTCTTGATTTGTAAAATGTTTGTCCTACTGCAGTTTTCTTGATTGAAGCTTTAAAAGATCTTGGTTTGAAGGAAATGCTTCCTATGTGCTTGGATCTTCAAGGGTCTGGGATTTTGAGCAGTAACACTTTGATGAGAGAACCTTTCACAGGATCAATACTGTAGCTGACCTTAGTCCTTTGACTGACAGTATGTGGTCTTTTTCGGGTATTAACCCTTTGATCCCTGCTGCAATCTTATAGCCAATAGTTTATGAAACCCCTTTGAGAGCAAATAAATGTGACTTCAGATTTCTCATGAATAGTCCAGCAGAGTCTGCTCCAGTCACATTGTCTGGAAAGAGAGCTCCATTGGGCTAGATTCCCCTGTGTGAATGATCTTTGACAGGGTTGACAGGGTTGACCATTTTGCTTAATAAGGCCGATATTTTGGCCTCATAGGCTATAGGGATTGCCGTGGCCAAAGGGTTAAAAATGCACTTTATTCTTGTGAGAAGTCAGAACAATTGTAATGATATGTTCTACAATCCAATACTCCATGCCTGTGCAAATCCATGTATTGTACAGTATTTATAATGCATGGCAGGATAACCTGCAGTTGCCCTACAACTGCTAACAGCAGTGCAAGTTGACCCACAGTTGCCAGTCAAATGGTTAACTTGGTTAAGCAATGTTTCTATTACGTTAAAGTTGTTACATGACTGTTGACTCATCTGCAGTTGTTATGCTGTGTTACTGTGTTTGCCATAGATTGGTTTCCTTGTAAAAGAGAAAAAACGCATGATTTTTAATTTTGTTTTGATTTATTGAGCATTTAAATTTCTGAATAGTAGTTGATTTCACATTTGCCTACAGGAGGATAGTTACATTTAAATGCATCAGTTGAATTAGTCACAATATTTCCTTTGTCTGTTGAGAGTCCTCTGATTCTTGTCATGCCTCTTGTTTGTAGATCAATTTCTGGGTTCAGAAAGAAATTCTTTCTGGGAAAACAATGAAATCCCGTGGAGAAGTCTTAGCACATTTCATCAAAATAGCAAAGGTATTTGATGATCATTTTGTGATTTTGTCATTCAGCGAGTGTTTTGTTGATTTTGAATAAACTCTCCATAAGTTTGTACCATTTATCTTCTGCATGCTTTGATTCTCCAACAGCAGTTGTTTACGCAATATGTGGTCAAACTCCAGTGAATTGATTAGTTTGCATAAATTTGATTATATAGACTATGTACAGACACAATCAGATATATTCCTGATACTCACTGTCACCATTGTTGAAAGTGTATTTGTAACCATGTTTTATCTTACAAATACTGTGTTCGTGTGGATTGGGACATGAAGGCAATCATGACCTATAGATGAAACCAGGTCAATACAGATGGAACTAGGATAGCAGTCACTGTAGCATTCTTAGAGCGTAATCGACTGAAGTCATAGCACAATCGTCAAGATGATAAAGTTGTTAGTGACTGAGATGCAGTAACAGTGAGAGACAACTGCAGAATAACTTAATCTGAGATAGTTTGTTTGCATTCAGTCTAAGTTTCTGATTGAACTTTGAAGTAAAATCGTGTAAAGTAAAATGTTGCAATATGTGACTAAAAATGGAAAACTTGGCAGTTTTTGTTTTAAAATGTCATTGTTATTGGTGTTTTATAAGTTGAAGAGCATAATTCTGATATAATATCATCATGTATTTTTTTAACAGCGCCTTATTGATTTGAACAACCTTCATTCCGTAATGGCGATCATTTCTGCTCTTCAGAGTGCTGCTGTTTTTCGTCTCACTCGCACATGGTCGGTCAGTAGACAACTGCATCTTCAGCAGTCTGAAACTAACGGATGTTTCTTATATGATCATTATTCTTCATCTATAGAATGCTTAGTGGCTTCTAAATAAACCGTCTAGTTTGCCCTAATCATAGAATATTTTCTAACAGAATTTATTTGTGGCTAAAGAAAACAACTGTGGGATTTATGTTGAATTTTGATGAATCTTGTTATGCTGATGGCATTGGACAATGGAACAGTGAATGAATTTGTAGCTGTTCTGTTTAAGCTCTCAGCTGCTTACCCTGCTGTCCTGAGTATTAGACACGATACCCTTATGGATCCTGTGGTGTGGGCGAACTCTTGGAGCAAATGTAGACACTGGTTTGAAAAGGCCTAAAAAGGACTCGTGAACTTTGATCATCTTTTGCTGTTTGATTTTTTTCTGAGTGTTTTGGACGTATGTCTGGCCTTGAGATCTTGCTGATTATGTTGCTCTATTATGTTTGGAATATTCAGAAATCGATATTTCTATCTCTTGTGCTGAGATTGGAGTTTTCTGAATCAGAGGCTATCAATGGTGGTGATATGTTTAGATGGTTCCAAAGAAAGAGAGAACAGCGTATGAAAAAATGGCTGAACTCTTTTCTGAAAACAATAATCGACAGAAGTTGAGAGAACACATGGAAATCACAAAACTTCCCTGCATTCCATATCTAGGTGAGATACGGAATGATACGTCATGATTTGTGTTTCTTTGATGATACATTTTCATATATGATGCAATGGCTGTAGTCATTTGAATGATTGCTTTATAAAGAAGCTGTGTACATGAATTACAAAAGGCATCTAGTTCCAGAGTGAGTGGACATGCAATTGTTGACTTATGTTGAATATGTATTTATTAAAATTCTCTTTTAAGGTTTGTATCTGACCGATATATTCTACATCGATGTTGCTCATCCACATTCTGGTGGGATGGAGTCTGAGCCAAGAAGGACAAAGATGAACAACATTCTTCGTGTTATATCTGAATTTCAGCAGTCGAATTACGGTCAGTCAGAGATTGTGGTCATTTTCGTCTTTGTTTTATAATCTTTATGACGGTGCTAATTGTGGCGCATTGGCAAAACAGCAATTGACTGGACACCTGAAGAACTTATTAGAAATTTACCAGAGTAATTGAAAACATTGGCCTATTTCCTTCCCAAGTATATCATTCTATTACAGATGAATGAATTATTTATCTTATTAGTTGATGAATAAGCAGTCATGGACCAACAGCATTAGTATTAGCTTGGCGGAATGGATGTGGGCAGACATTATACATTCTGTAAAATGCTGTCTAAACCCAGGGACAATACTGCATATCAAGTCTTGGCCACCATTAAATAAACTGAATGAAAATTCAGTGCCAATGACTATAGTTGATGTCAGAAAGGGCATCTCGTTCAAAAAGCTCATGCCTCAATATACTCACAGTCACAGCTCAGGAGAGATGGGATGTTAACCCCTTAACCGTGCATTTAACTGTAACTCAATGTAAAATGGACGGATATATCCGGGATCCCCAGTTAAGGGGTTAATAGTAAGTTTCATGCTTTTACCTCGTTTTGCGTTTCCAATGCACTTCGTGGAGTTGCTGAGTCGAGCTTAATGATTTTTAGTATTTTTCATGAATTCATTTGTTACTCAAAAATGTGGGAATCAAGCCAAAGAATGCCTATATACATAATTTTGATTGTTTGTAAAATTATTTTAAAATAATTAAGTTATTATAATTATATCTGCTTAAGCAGCATCTTTGGCCTATGTCAGATATATATTGACATCACTGTTTTACAAGTAATTACCAATTATGAAACATTTGCTGTTTTAAAATATTTTTTAATCTTCTTTAGTTTTGTTGCTAGTTTTTTATTTAGAAATTATTTATTTGTTGTGATAGTTTATTAATGACTGCTTTGAAGAGACCATATAATGTAATCATTTGAGCGTCTTTCACTTTTCAACGTTTTTTGAGAGAGATCTTAGTGTCATCTGTGAGTTTGAGCATCAACATGCCAAACCTGTTTGACCTAATTTATAGTTTCCAAAGTGTCATTGATACATGAGAGAGCTTCTTTATAGTGACACAGGTCACAGTGGCAAACCACTGATGTCTGACTGTCCCAAACTCCAATGTTTAGAGAGAGACAGAGACAGACAGACAGACTGTCTGCAGATCTTTAGTGAGACAATGATGGAGACAATATACTATATGACCATGGAATTGAATGGCCCATCAATTCAGTCAGTGTTCAGTTAATTAGTGTACCATTGTAAAGTATTAAGACAGTTTTGGACACAATCAGAGTCAAGCATTCCGAGAACACCATAGCATGGACGCAGTTACAGTGGCTGATGTGCGGAATCTTTTGTTACCATAAAAGGTCTGTTTGTGCAGTCCGTCTTTTCTGTGTGCATAGACATTTGCAGAGACAATCGGATATAAGAACCCATTTTGTTTTGTCCCCCAATGCTCATCGTAGCAAGGGTCCACTGTGCCCGAGATTCTTGATTTCAATTTATGATTTTAGATCATCTTCCAAGATACGAACAGATTCAGAACTACCTCAAATCGGTTCGATATATTGAAGAATTGCAGAAATTTGTAGAAGACGACAACTACAAGTGAGTTTGTTTTTTCTGTTCTTGCAGTTAATCTGTTGCCGTTGAGGCCCTTGTGTATCTTATGATGTTTATTTGTTGTTGCCTGAAAAGTCCAATTTAATTTAATTTTTGACAATTTGTTATTCAATAAAAGTGTCATAAAGTAATCTTTAGTCTTTCTTTTTCTTGAGATTTAATATTTATTAGTCAGGAAACATTTTGGTAATTCATATATACATTGTAAATTGAAATAATATATCAGTAATGAAATGAGCAAAAGTCTCACAATTAATAAGGCAAGAACAGTATGAAAATGGAAAAGGACATAGGGACAGTTAATCATGGGACAGTTAATCATGGGACAATCAACAATCACTTAGGCTTTGACAACTGTCCCTGTTTGGCTATTGCCATCTTAAATTTATTCTTTATATTTTCTTGGATTGCTGAAATAAAAGAAAAAAAAATTTTAAGAAATCTCTTTATCTAAATTCTGGAGGCCCTTGTGATATGTTTATTTGTTTTGCCTGACCATTTATTTTCTCCAACAATTTGATTCAATAAATCGTCATAAAGGATCTGTCTTTTCTTTTTCTTGAGGCGCATTTGACTGATTGATCATGTAAATAAAGTCCTGTAATTAAAGTGTTTAATGTATATCTGCTTCCGAGAGGTTTAGATTTAAGGATGGGTTAATCATGGGACAATCAACAATCCACCATCTTTGTTTAAAGATTCAGATGTCGAACCCCACCATCTTTGTTTAAAGATTCAGCGGTCAGTAGCAGGCTAAAGGGAGTTATGATGCAGGGCGCTGTTCGTTGCTAACTTAATAATGGAGGGGCAGGAAGATGTTTAATAATAATAATCTTTATTCGTGACAAGCACAGCATAAAAAAACAATAGTGGCCTAAAGTTGTAGAAACAAACTGCACGTCAACAAAAGTTCAGGTGATTAACTGTCTCATGATTAAATGTTCCCAAACCGTTCAAAGCCATTGAAATTCAGGTTCAAAATTTTTCAAACATATATTCAAAGAACTGTGGTTGTCCACAAGAACCACTCTTACGGTCCGGACTGCAGACCGTAGGAGGCCGCAGTTTGAGTAGCTTTGCTCTAGACCATGTATAGTCCTGTACCAAGAACTTGTCCTGAATTTTTAATGTGATGACTAGAAAATAAGGTTAGGGCTTGCTTAGTCTTTCTTATGCTTTGTAAGAGATTAGAGAGAGAGACTGAACTTTGGTTTCGGCGCCAAATCTAAGTGATCTGTCAGATTCGGCCAACATTTGGCTACAGCCTAATCGCTTTCACAATATTCAGCCTCAGCCTTAACTAAGTATGGGTTACGGCCATAAGCCGTAACTTTCAGCGTCAAATAATTGATAACTGTAAAAGTTATTCATTACAAGTCGTGACTGCCATGAAGAGAACTCATTTGCCTGACTGATTGCTGTCATAGTAATAAGCAGAACCACAAATGAATAGAGCTGTTACGGTTTCACTTCGTGCAGTCTCGGTCGGTTTCGGTTCGGTTTTAACCGAAAAACCGCCGGTTTGGTTCGGTTTTTTGAACATCACTAGAATGATAGTAGAATCTTTAATGTACTTCAATGCAGTTCAATCAATGCACAGCTTTTAAGCGTTAAAAATAACGAAAGCGTTGTTCTTATGTCATGTCAATGTCTCTATGATGAGTCAGTCTGACGTCATTATTGAAATCAGTAAAAACCATGGAGGTATTATCCCAAGGAGACAGCATTACGTCATTTCTAGCCCAGGCTGCGTGAAGCCAGTAATGCATGTAGTGCGTAGGCTAAAAGTCATGTGTTAGCGGCCATCTTGATTGACTCAACGCATGTAGGAGTAGTGGGGGATTTCCCAGCTAGTCTGCTTCACCGAAATGACGTAATGCCATCTCCTTAGGATAATGCCTCCATGGTAAAAACAATTTTAAAATGGCTTCATTAGTGCCAGTTTAGTGTGGAATTTCTGTATAGTCAGCGCAGAAAATGATAAGTACTGCTAAATGTCGTACTTGAATTTTAGTTGCCTCATCTCTGTGGTAATTAAGTTTAATTATAGGTGTCAACTGCAGTTGGCTATCTGCACATACAGTGTATAGTCCTTCTATTAAGTATGACTTCAGATAGAATTGATCAAACTTAGTGTAAGAATGTCAGAGTTCTCATTGTATTCTTGTCAATTTCTTAATGATTTAACTATGCTCTTTGAATCAAGTGCGTACATTTGTTATTCAGTTGTTCACATTTTCTACAAAAATCATTTGAATATTTCACCTTTGACTCAGCATTTTACAAGCAAAGAACTCTACAATATGATAATTTCCTGATGTTCACTGCCTGCATAAATGTTAATTCTTCCTAGAAATATCCTGGCCGATCTGTATTGGTCTTTGTTTATGCTTTAGCTTTTGTCAATGAGGCTTGCTGCACTGCCTATGCTGGTGATTACATTTTTTATTTTCTTTAGCAAGATGGTTGCTTTAACATGTAACACCACTTTTCAGGATCGTCTACATTGGGTCTTTGTATTTCAAAAATGCTGGCTGACGACAGAGCAGCTGCATGACCCGTGCTGTCCTGAGTACCTTGCCTCTCTTGTAAAGAGACCACAGGGTCAATGAGGCTCCTGCTTAGCACTGCCTCCCCATGAGAAAGATCCTTCACTAGGGGGTAATCATATTTGATGATGAGACCACCATTTACTCCGAGCATTTCAGCAAGATGCATCTGTTTAGAGTTGAGTTATGCTTTTTTTTGCTGGCCTCAGCCTTGTTACAGGCTAGAAATTGGTTTCTAGGGTTGAATGAATGAAGATGGCAGAGTGAGTTACGTGCTGGAGCCGTCAGGCTATCGGAGCGGTGGCGTTTAGTGGCTTTCACACATGCAGTAATGCCTCGTAAGCCACTTTAAGTCATGCCAAGTTTAGAATTAGGCCTATTGACAATTGCATCAGCTGAGAAGAGAAGGTGACTTAATTAAAGTCGCGCATAATCATGCATTGTATTTGCTATTCTCTAAGAAAAAAAACGTCCAAATTTGCATGGTCAAAACCGCGGGTTCGGTTCGGTTTTTAGCAAAAAACCACGGTTTCAGTTCGGTTAACTGTAACAGCACTACAAATGAACTGAGCAACAGGCTGCCTGGCTGGCTGTCGAAGCTGTTGGCTCAACTTGGCTGCTTGACCATTATTTTTGGCTTACAACATTCACCTTTTCGGCTTCAATTATTGATATGTTTATAAATTAACATCATCATCATCTCTAGCAAGCCCCCCTCTGGAGCGTAGCTGTTTCCACGAACTGTCACCAACTGTTTCTGAATTGAGCGGGTTTCCATCCCTTGTATAAGCCAGAGTTCTGTGATGATGGATCTGTCTCTGTGGATTTAATCCAAGTATGTTTGGGTCGCCCTCTGGTCGCTTCCAGACCTTGGGTCTCAACCCTGTATAATGATCAGAAGGGCACAAGCATGGACCCAAGCACAGACCCAAGATGGATTGGCTCAAGCAACATGGCTGAAGAGTTTCAGACGACGGTTCCGGATCCTCGGCATTGTTTGACTCTCCCCAGCGCTTAGGTTGACCATTCTGTTTGTGGTGTATGACAGGTAAGAGATTTTCAGGATGCGCCAGCGGCGCCAAGGATGGAATGACTCCAGCTTTCTGGGTAGTGCAACTGTTGACGACCACGCTAGTGCAGCTCACGGAAAACTCTTTGACATCACGATTTTTTCTAGGGTTGAGTTGTCGGCCCAACGCCCAACCCACCTCGATGGTGGGGGGAGCCGCGAGTCTAGCGGACGCCTGCTCAGTTATTCATTCCTGCTCTTTGTTTTGAGGACTGTGGGCCCCACGGTTTCAGCACGAAGATGATTTTCCATACCTTCCAGTTGGACGGTCTCCAGTGGTTATGTGAAGTCACAAATTAACATCACAAGTGACAAATTAACTTTTACTTATATTTTATATTAATCATGTGTATTTTTCTATGACCATTGTAAAACGTCACTGTAAGTTAACAAGTGAGAAGGTAACTTTTGCTTATATTTTTTATATTAATCATGCGTGTTTTTGCATTTTCAATATAAAACATCATTCTTCACTAACTTTTAGGGCTGCATGTCAATAGCTTTGACTTCGACCAAGTCTAATGCAGCGAAACTGTAAAGCTCTTCAGTCTGACTCTATAAGAGATCCTGGGATTTTCAGCATTATTATTATTATTATTATTATTATTATTAAGACAATTTATAGAGCGCAGTAAGCATAGTGAAGACTAAAGTCAAAATTAACAATGAACACTATGAGTAAACTGACTCTTAAAGAGATCTTGATAAACAAATCAGCATTGGTTCATTGGTAGCTGTGGTAAGTTTCTTTAATGTTTCACAGTGATGTGGTTAAAGGAGCATTATTAGTTTGTGCCGACCACTGGCTGCCTGTGTTTCACGTTGTGTCTGTGCTGCTTGTCCATTATTTTCTTAATTGACAGTTTTAGTTGAATTTTGTGTTCAGATTGTCGCTCAAAATTGAACCTCCTCCTCAGCAGACAGTTTCTGAAGAATTATCCGATAGGGATGAGCATGTTACATCCTGTATTCCGATTTCATACTCTCCAGTCTCAAATCCAGACACACTGACTCCTATCAAGGGTCACACTCTCAACCAACAAGCCTTCATTCCGCAACACAGAAAGACAAAGAGCTTAGGGCCAGAGTCAGTTTCTCAATTAATAGCCTTGATTTTTCTTTCCATTTTGTATCATATATACATACTTATTTTTATCTTTGAATGAATATTCACTAATATTTAAATGATAATCAATTCGCTCAGAATGGTGGACTATAAATTTATTTACAGTATGTTCTTATTCAACAAATAATTCAGCATTGATTGTATGGTTCTATGCTTTGTGCATTGACTCTTTGGCCCTGTAAGGCTGATATTTTGGCTTCATAACATATTGGTTAAACAGATTGCCGATGCAAAATGGTTAATATTTTTGAACTGCCAACTTATAAGAAATGCATTCAGACACTTGAGGCCGATCAATGTATTTGCGTGTATCTTAGGTGAGTTGCTGCTGTGTTTACCAGCGTCATTTGGTTTTTTGGAAGTGAATGATGTTTTTAGAATAAAGTATCAAAGGTTGATTTGTTTTAGAATTTCACACGTATGGTTTATTTCATTCTCTAGACTTCTGTTTACAACAAACATGCACAAAACTGGACTGACGGTTACGAGCAAGGCGATGAGTCCGTACGCGTGTGGCCAGCGCCATCTGCTGGACGACAGCGTCATCGAGGAGAATCCCTCCACCTCCAGTCGTAATTCTCTTCAAGCAGGAGGTAATGGATGTTTTGTAGTGATGAATTTAGCCCTTATCTGGCACCCTATGGTCAATTTGACCCAATAAATTTGTGTTTTCTTCCATGACCTCTTGAAAGTTTTGCTCTTTTTCTGATTATTTTATTGCCTCAGATTGTTTTATATGTTTTTCAGAAAATAAAATAGTTATAATAGTAATACTATATTGTATAGACTCAGGCATAGAACAGTCATTGCAACACTAAACAACGAGGCTTCAAATGGTAATAATTTGCAACAATTCCTTCAATTATATATCTCTCTTTTGCTGAAACATAATGCAGAGTCAGGCATAATTAATCAACTTTTTCTCCATATGACAGTCACAGCTTACTGATTTTCTGCAGTTAATTGTTACTACTTATTTGTTTTATATAGTCTTCGAGAATGTGTTTGTTAATATTGAAGAATATACGTAAAAAATAGTGTGCAGTTCCGTAATTGTTTATCTAAACGTACATATGTATGCAGATGGGACATTTGGCTCCAGATTGCTGCATTTGAGAATGCCATTGATGTAAATATTCTAGCAATTCATTTAAATGACCCAGTAACGGTAAACGGAATATTTTGATTCAAAACTAGGCAGAGCATGTGACCTGTCATTGATGGATTTCTAGTTATAATTTGAAATTGTAACTGACTTCTAGTTAGTTTTTTAATCTTCTTTGCTGTATTTTCAATTGTTATGTGTCCTAGCTGTACTTGTACAATGTGCCACCCTAATCAGTTACAGATTTTTATTATTATTATTATTCACACTGTCGTGCATCTGTGCACATCTGCTGAATTATCTGGTTCATTAAATAAAATCACAATTGAAGCCACTTTGATTCATTTTGATAATGACCTACTCCTCCACCAACTGCTCCTTCTGCCTACAATTGATTTAGGTCAAAACTAAACTTAATATGCTTAGACAGAACAATTTAGGCAGAACATCCATTGCTACATTTAGTTTTTGGTAAATTACTGCTTTTGCTGGAAGCATGTTTACGCCTGATTGGATTTGACTTTTCGTAGATAGATGGATGGCATTGGTAACTTTTTTTGAAAATTGTGCTAATTCCAGAGCATCTAAGTGAAAGCTTTGTTTTGATACGTAAGGATACTTGATTTCTTATTTTTTGATGAATGATGATTTCTTGTATTTTCTTGTATGGATTTTGTTGCTTTAATTGAAGGTGACGGCTCGCTTGAAGATATGAATTCAGATAGAGATAAAACATCCAGGTATGTTACGTTAACACTTTGATTACAAAAACTTTGTTCATTAGGGTCCATCCATGTAGTACGTACGCACGCACTGAGGGGGTTGGATTTAGGAGATTTTGCATATGGGGAGAGGGAGGAGGGTCTCGACTGAATGCGTACGCATGCACAAATTTATATATAGCCTAGGTAGCACTAATTAGAAGTCAGCAATAGTTTTTCTGGCATATCATTATTTGATAGACAAAAGGAAACTGCCACTGCATGATGGTGGCCAATTGAGAAAGGAGGAACCAGACACCCATTGTCTTTTGAAGGACATTGTCTTTAAATAGACACAGTGTACCTTAGCATTGTAATTCATTAGGAAATGTGTTTCTTTTCAAAAATTCTTTGGAAAATTGCATTGACTCGCAGACAAGTCAGCTCAGCATTTTAAAGTGAATTTTAAGGCATAAATTTCTCCACTTATTGACCAGTATATACGGTATGTTTAAGTAAAATAGATTATGAGGCTTCAAGTACTTAGTCCCGCATGTCTGACGCGATACAACATGTATGTTAATACCGCGATTAATGCACGATTAAAAAATGAACACATTACAGCTCTTCTATTAATTTTTATTGTTGGCATAGTACTATTTTGCTCAGTTTGGAAGTATTTGTATTGTTAAATCATTTAGTTATTAAAAATTGTTATATTGTATGTGGTTGTTATTTCTGGAAATAATTTCAGGGTTTCGGTAGACCAAGACTCGTCTTCATTCACGGCCGGTCTCTATAAGGCACGCTACGAGTGTGAAGGATGCTTGAGGCGTAAGACAGTTCTGAAGAATAGGAAGAAAGTGACGGTAACTTCTCAAATGTCTTTGGCTTTTCTTCGGCTGCTGACTGGATTTCAGTTTTATTGTAGGAATTTCTTTGAATTTAAATGCTTCAGAAAGATTTTGAAAATATTTGGGGCTATTTTGGATTTTTGTGTTTTTTTTCTGTATAGATTTGAAAATGTCTAGCATAGTATGTTGTTTTGGCCATGATTATGTTGATTTTTATCTATTTTTCATTTCTGTTCATAATTACACAACTTTTAAATTGTTTTCAATATTTTTAAAGACTGGTGTTTGGTGTTTCTGACAGATGTCATCGTGGACAAGGTATTGGGTGTGTCTCTGGCAACAGCAGCTTCTACTTTTTCCAGCGAGATTTTTGCATGGATCTGATCGAGCGGCTGTTAGTTTTTTCAAAATTTTACCTCTAGTTTAGGTCTTTATTATGAGATACTTTAATTATTTGGATTTGGTGTGCCATCGGTTGATGCTCCTGCTCCAGTGCATTATGAAGTGGCGCTATAGAAGTTTTAGATTAGATTGGGTTAGATACTCTTTTGACAGCTGTTAGATCTGAAAAAGCAAAAGAAGTCGCTATTGGTTTGTTGTTGTTTTCAGATATTATCAACAAATTTTAAATTCTAAATTCATTTGAATCGTATAAAAAAAGACCTTAGGAACTTTTTGTTGTCAGATATCTGTGGTGCTCTTTTCTGTAGGTTGTTTGTCTTACTTACTTTTAGTTTAAAAATGATCCTATAAAGATGGTGAGCTTGGAAGGGTGGAAGGTCGTGCTGGAAAATAATCCTGATCCAGACACATTTGTACTTATGGAGATTTCTAAAGGTTAGTATTCTTGAAAGATTTACAAAGCCTGATTGTGTTTTTAATGTCTTTAATTTGTTTTCTTGTTATTAATACATTTATTGTTGAGTATTTTTGTCTCATGTAATTATTATTATGAGTACTATTATTTATGCTTTGTACTTATTTGTGTGCAAATAATTTAATAGAATAGAAATGTCATGTGTTCAATGACTCGTGAAAACCGACTTCTGTGGAATGCACTTCCTGATGAGCTGACCAAGATTACTTTCCCGAGACGACGTTTGCCAAAGACCTAAAAACACTCTTGTTCACTGGATCGTATAGTTGACTGCAAAGCGCTTTTGGTTTTGGCTGATGGCTATTTTACTGCGCTTCATAAATCTTCAATAATAATAATAATAATTTTATGTTAATAGGTTGCTCGTATAAATTTCGCGCTAGCAGTGCAACCAATGCTTTGGAATGGTGTCAGGCGCTCGAAAGAGCAACCAGGACAACTGGAGCTCAAGTGAGGGTGAGGCTCATTTATTTTGTTACCGCTGTGCCTCTTTCAAAGAATAATTATAATTTAAGAATCATGATGTTATTTTGATCTATGGATAAGCAACACTGTACGAGTGTGAATTTTAGATAATATTTTTTCCATTTAAAGTGCAGCTTCATAGACATTTTTAATCTAGGCCTAATTTTTAAAAGTTTATTGTTGCAAGTCATTTCACATGAAATAATTTACAGTTTTCAGTTGTTAGAATTATCTTTGCTGTAAGAAAATATAAGAAATTTATGAACTTTGGTTCCCAGGTGATCAAGATATTTAGAACCTTTTATTATTATTACCAAACATTTTCAGTTGCTGGTGGTACTTGAACTTTGCAGGAATTTCCATCTCATTTAATGGCTGGATTTAATGTTGCTCTGGGCAAGCTCCAAGGAGGCTCCCCACCAAAAAATTAATAGTTTCTTTATGTATTTATATGATGGGTTATATATATATATATATATATATATATATATATATATATATATATATATATATCACTGGTTGCCATAGAACCACTGCATAGAAAACATCACACAAGAATATATTAAAATTTTTATTCATACATTGTGTGCAGTTAATAAGTGCTGCTTGTATTTCTAGTTTACTACAGTCATATATTTGAAGCAATAAAATAATTCAGAACTTGACCCGGGTAAGCAGTTGAGCACTGGATTGTTAAAATCCTACGGCATTTGAATTTATTTGCAGGTCCCCGACAATCTCATCTCATTTGAATAGGAGAGTTTGGAGAGTCTGATCTCTTGCTGTGATCCTCAATGTTGTGGTGTTTGGACCTGTTGAGCTCCAGCAGATGCAGTCTTTGTTATTGCGCCTTTGCCAAGGCTTTTGTAGTTCTGTTGAATCCTAGTGAGCTGCTGTAAATCGTGATTTAAGACCTGTCCATTCAGAGGTATTACGAAGTCCATGGGTTATTTAGCTGTAACAGGGTCACTTAGACAAAGTGGTTTTATTTGATATAACTGAATTCTCATAATAAACTGCAAAATTATGAATTTTAAGTTAATATGAGCAGATGATGTTTTAATCCAGAGGATTTTTCAATCAGTAAAGTCCTTTTGAAACATCTTGAATTTGTTTTGATAACTTAATGAGAGAGTAGTTTGTGAGATCTGGATCATGATGATTCATGGAGTTCTTTTATTTAAAGCCACTCTCATGAATTCTTGCATTTTGTTGCAGAATGGCAGATGAAATGATACCCTAATAGGGATAATAAAATCATGTATAAATAAATTTTGCCATATAGCTTATTGATATTTAAATTGAGCATGTTTAATAATTATTTGGCATTTGTAATTCTGCAGTTCTGCTTTGCTGTTATATTACATTGTCATCATCGTCATTATTTCATTGACATCATTGTAACTCATTGTCATTACGCAATCCATGTAGAGCTTTGTTCAGCACAGTATTTGTCTTTGGTGAAATGCTTTGGTTTTTATAAATTAGATTCATTCACGGATGACTGGCCGTTATTATGGAATTTATGCTTGCAGTAGCAGTTGTAGCGTTTGTGCTTGGCATCAATTATTGACTGTTGTTAAAAGTAATTGTTACTGAGTACATTTGTTTTAAACAGTATCTTATATGGTACACGTAAGAACTGTTTTGAACTGAGGCTTTTAATTTTGATGGCAGCTTGAGATTGTTTGTTTCTTGCTGAAATAATGACTAAATTATTCTATCTGATAAATTCATTTCTACGCTCGCTTGTGAGCTTTATGTACTGGAGATAAGAGGAATTTTAGAGTTGATTTTGTAAGATTTGATCTGGAAATAATAATTACTAATGCAATTGTAGACAGATTATGCTTTGTAGAATGAGAAATTTGCTTCTTACTTAGGCTTAGATGTGGACTTTTGTGATATGTATTTTAGCCACGAGTAGTTATTGAATGTGACAAGAAAGCCTCAAATTAATCTAGAACCCAGAAATCGCACACATTTTAATAAATTTAAAATGTTGGCTTGGTAGAAACATATCAGTTCTTCAACATACAATTCTAAAGTTATGCGGCAAAATTGTTTGAAGTTGTTGATGAGTTTTTTTTACCAAATGACAACTCGGTTTTTGGAAGTTAATATTTTGGATGAAAGATTTTGTCATTTGGCATTTTCTTCTTTAAAATTCGTTGACTTTGCTAAATGAAATTGAACGTGACTTGCAAATTGTGTTTTCTTTTTTAATTAAATTTAATTGTTTGTTTGTATAATTCATATCTCATATCTTCAAATCCATATTCTTTTTCAACCACAGTTCAAATATATATCAGAGTTTAAGTCAGTTTTTACCCACAGCTGATTAATTATTGACTGATAGTGCATAGTTATTCTAAACAAAACTTAAAATTTCACAACTGTGCTTATGGGAATGCTGTCTTTTTATAGATATTAATAGACTGAAAAACATTAATCTGAATTTTATTTTACAGCAGATGAAAAGTGTCATTTTCAATATTATTTAGTGTAATAAAAGTGTTTTATTTAGAGTTTTGGATATTCTGTGAATATACATAGCTGATTAACTAGTTTCCTTTGCATCTGCTAAGTACAGTGGTTTGATCACCTGTGCAGTGAAATTGTGAAGGCTATCACACGCCGTCAAAATGGCTGCTCTTTAACTACAGATGGGTGAATATGCATGGCTTCTGTGTTGGATACTTGTTGTACAATTGTGTAAATTGAATATTTTTATAAGCTTCAATCTTGTGATCTGAACCTTATAGTACTGTACATAATGGTTATAAATGCATATTACTTATGAAAAACAGGTGAAATATGATGGTTATTTTTGTGTTCTTTCCTCTTGGACATATCAATTTTTTTCTATTTTGTTTGTGGGATCATAGAAGAAGCATAAAATTCTCAAGCTATTCTGATGTTTTCCTATGTTCATTACTCAACAGATCTAATAATAGTAAATGAATAGGCCCCTATAAATATCCGACAGAGCAATTGTCACACACAATTATCAAAATGACGAACGACAACCGGTTGGACATGGCCCATGGGAGCACTGGGGAGAGACAGCAAAGGAATGGGCGATTGGGCATGACAGAAAAAGTGCCGGACAAAGCAGCGTCATCCTGATTCGTCGACATAAGTAACAAAGTAATTGATGAGACATTACGTTACATTGCAGACTATATTTGAATGTGATTGGTAGATGAACATCACAACAGATACGTGGCATCAGTGATTACCTGGTTCCACCAGTTAGGCCTATGTCTGGCCTATAGGCTAGGCCTACACTTCAAATATAATGTATCCGATGTATCGTTAAGCAGTAGTGGTGTAGAACTTTCAGGTTCAAACAAAAGTATGTGGGAGGACAATTTGGACAAAGGTCTAATAATTGCCTTGAAATTCTTCCTCTCCCGGGAGCAACAGATGTCGCCCTATACGACGGGCGACCCTTACTTCAAGTATAAATGCCGACGGCGTCTTCAGCTGACTCGATTGGTGTGTGGGGGCGTCCATACAGTAGGCATGTGTCGCGCTATTTTGGACCCCCCCCCCTAAAAGTACGTCACAAATCTCGAACCCCACCCCTTAAAGCGTCGTCCATAAATTGCGTCACGCAGGTTTTCTATTTAATCTATTCGAGTTTCTCGTTCAATTTTCTACAGCAAAACAAATATTGAACTTTCAACGATGAGAGTGAATTTAATTGAGACCTAAACTTTGATTTCGGCCTATTTCTGATAAAAATGTGTCATTGAACCAGTGTTTAATCTAGACTCCGGGGGGACTGACAAAGCCCTGTGGAATTCTGCTAGAGGGCTGCTGTTAGCCCATGTGGTATGCCAAAATTTCCGGGGGGAATTTGAAATTTCCGGGGGGAATGGCAATTCCCCGAAACGGCCTAGATTAAACACTGCATTAAACAATTAAAAACGCCTTTTACAATGCTTCCTATAAGGTAGACCTATATTTAAGGTTTTATTTATACTGAAAGTGTGACGTCATGCCGGTCCTTCTGGTCCTTACCGCCCTCCCCTGCGGGGCCATATTAAGGCGGGGGCTGAGGGGCTGAAGCCCCAGGCCCATCATTTTTCAAGCGACGATCTTTTTTACTTGTCAGAGATTTTCAGTGAAGGCGGCGGAAAATTTTAAACGAGGCAATTTTCAAATTATGGAAGCTACGACCTTTTCTACTTCTCAGCACCAGGCCCACTCGGACCTTAATCCAGCCCTGCTCCTCTGTCACAATCTGTCACACAATAATTAGACCCCTCCTCTCGAGCGTGACGTACTTAATGGATGGCCCCCGTGTGTGTGTGTGTGTGTGTGTGTGTGTGTGTGTGTGTGTGTGTCCCTGAGGATCTATTCACTTGAAATGCGCTATTCATCTGCTTCCTCCACTCGCCTCTCGAAGGCCAGCAAGGCAGCAACGAATCTCAACCGACCAGTATAGGTCTAGGACTCTAGGCCGATGCTCAGATGTTTTGCTCTCGTGCAGTCTGATGTAGATCTGATAAGGCACGGCGGGTCACGAATAACAAACACATCGGCTTGTGTGTGCGCACTGGAGCTTATAGGCCTATATCTGATTGAGGTACGGATGCAGTAAGGTGGGATATACTTGTCACTCATAAGTTCATGCGAAAATGTTGACAACCTTTTTTGCTTGTCGGTCTTTCAATCTGACAACTTTAGAACTTTGCGGGAAAAATTTTGGCTCGGGTCGGGGGCCCTTTGCAGGTCGGGGGCCCTAGCTTGGCATTTGGCCAGGTTGTCCATATGGCTGCTACGCCTCTGAGGGCCTCCGACCCGAGCCAAAATTTTTTCGCAAAGTTGTAAAGTTGTCAGATCGAATCGAAAGACCGACAAGCAAAAAATGGTCGTCAACGTCAACATTTTCGGCAAACTTGTCAGATCGTCTCTGGAAAGGGCCCCTGCCCTTTTTTCACCAACGGCCCCCGAGCATAATGCTACGCCACTGTCAGATTGGGAGGGTGTTGGGGTGTCGGTCTCAAATTTGGGGTGTTGGGGGTGTTCAGGGGTGCAAAAATATCTATGGGTGGTTATACGTTGGAACAGGAAGTCTCTCTGCAGCCCCCCTATTTCAGCTTAATTGACCCACTTTTCGGTGATGACCTATTTTTTTGCTCCAGACTTTTATGAGTTAGGGGATTGGGGCATGGCTTCCAGTTTTATTTTCCTAGAAGGCTAGAACCACTACTGCATGGTCCGAGGACGGCAGCGAGGAGCTTGTCGTGAATGCATGTGAGGACGGTTTCTGGCGAACGGCGTTTAGATTAGGGGCAGGTTTTAGCGAGCGATGTGACAAGGCACTGAAGGCAGCGACTGCTTTTGCAGAACTTCTCTTAATTGGACTACCATAACCATGGGTGCCCACAGAAGGAAGAAAGGAAGCAAATGCTTCCTTAAAAACCTAGAAGGGGGTAAATTCTCTCCTAGAGGCGTAGCGTCCCAATGGCTACTATGGCTCTAGCCATGGGCGGCACACATAATGGGGGGGGGCAAATTTTGGAAGCGGCCTTTTTTGTGTCTGTAGGGTTGTTGAGGAGTTTTTGACGAAGGCGAAGAGGCGGCAAAATGTAGAAGGGGCGGAAAATTCAGTGGCGACGATCTTTTTTGGCTTGTCAGCTATAGTAAGAGCAGATTGGGGCGGCATTTTTTCCAGGAGTCATGGGCGGCACACGTGCACGCTATGCAACTGTCCCCCTGAATTTTGGTAAATTGGTATCACGTTTGAGTAGCATATTGATTCGATAGGCCCCTAAATGCCTGTGCAATTATGGCTTTACTGCAGTGCAATTTTGTAACTTCATAATTATAAGCTTAGGCCTAGCGGTACTCAGTTCAAGTTCATTATTATCAGGCATTCATAAAACTTTATTAGGCCTATTATTGTCCCTTTTAGGTACAGTTATTCTAATTATGAACTTCCTGTGAAATATAATTCATTTATAACAAACCAATAGACTCGCATGAAGTTTGCCTTCCAAACTAGACTACTGCAACTCCCTCCACTATAGCCTTCCAAAGATCTCCATCAACAAATTACAATCCATTCAAAACTGTGAAACGGTGCAATTAGATACTGTTAATTTGCTTGTTTCAGTCAGCTGCCTTAAGTCTATTTATCCCTTTTGCAGTTGTTGCAGCTTTATTGCCTCTATAAAATGATGTGGGTGTGGTTGTTGGATAAATGTAATTTTAAAACTAAATGCTAAAGTAACATTTATTAAATTTTTTATTTGGGTGTGGTCATATTGTCAATAGATAATTTGCAGGTCATTTTTGAATAGTTTGCCAGCGCAATTACTGCGATATCTATCCATAGTTTCAGCTTACATTTAATAATTTAATAGTGCTTTGTGGCTGTTGGAATTTTCCAGACATTGAGAATTAGAAGTTATTGGTATGAGACCTATCCTATTGCACCAAAGTGTGCGATTTAAAGTACAAAACGCACTGAAGCTCGCTACGAGCATCTATTGATTTAAAAAATTTCCCGGGGTTATACCTCGGACTCCGGGCTTTTTTCCATGAATTTGTGGGGATGTCAATGTCCAGTGTGGAGTCTTATACGCTAGTTTTTCGTATAATGATGATGATGTCATGATGATGATGATGATAACAATAACAATAATAACAATAATAACAATAATAATAATAATAATAATAATAATAATAATAATAATAATAATAATAATAATAATAATAATAATAATAATGTGATGTAGATAAATCCCTGCCGGACCCCCATCTAGGGGTAGGAGAGGGAAGAGAGGACAGGGAATGGGAAGCTGCTTCCAGCAGCCAGGGGAGATGAGCGCCCCTGACCATAACAATTGAAAATGTGAAAATCCCGCACTGGTTTTGGCCCCGAACACAAAAATAACACATATTCCAATTTATTTCTAAGCTCTGTCACTTCTCTAAGTTCTCTAAATTTTGAACCTCACAACAGTTTAGCAGTGACTGTTAATAGTGACAACGTTAATAGGCCCAGTGCTCGAATTGTGAGAAAATGAAAGGGGGGGTCATGGCGAGTATTATCAGAGACAGTCCCACTGCCTTATGTAAATACCACTGATATACCATTTTAAAGGGGGGGTTGAACCCCCCCCTCCCCAACCCCTCCAGCAATACGAGCTCTGAATAGGCCTATTAAATTTGCATCTGCAATTTCTGTCAATTTTTTTAGATGAAGTACTATGTTTGTGCTTTCAATAGCCTAATTCATTTTTTGACTTTCGTAGGTCCCTGAAAATTTAGAAGGCGCTAGTCACAGTGCCCAGTGGCGGCTCTAGGATTTGGCAAGTGGGGGGCCGTTGGGGTGGCAACTTCTAATCATGGGGGCCAACCATTTGTTGTTTAATGCATGTAGCATTAAGTATAGGGTCCCAACTGGGGGGTCACTGGGGGGCAGGCACTCAGTAGGGGGCACGGGGCCCCCCGGTGGAGTCGCCACTGACAGTGCCTATATATTGTGCCTAATAAATAAGACGGCCCTGTGTCTACACCACGTACGGTCAAACAACAAGTCGATCCTTAGTCACAATTTCCTTAATTTCTTACAGAATCTCATCATGTTTTTTCCATCTAAACTCAAAGAATTTCTCTATAAAAAGATCATTTCCACCGTCAACTCACAACTGCATCGTTACAACCACAATGACTCTGGATTAAATGACCCTGCCTTGCTTGCTGACCCAGTGCTGACCTTTTGGCTTAGTAAGTAAGTACGTATATAAGGGCTCGTCCACGTGACGTAACGCGCTTAGAGGGAATGGGGTCAGGACATTTGCTACGAAGTGCAACGAGGAGGTTCTGTAAATGTGACGTAACGCAACAAAATTTTTTTAAGTGACGACCTTTTTGCTTGTCAGGGTATTTGGAGAGGGAAAATACAAGGATTACTTTTTTGCTTGTCAGTATGTTTGGAGAGCAGTGGCGGCTCCACGGTGGGGGGAGGGGGGCCCGTGCCCCCTATTGAGTGCCTGGCCCCCAGTGCCCCGAGTTGCAGTGCGGCTCTAGGATTTGGCAAAGGCAACTGAATCATGGGGGCCAACCATTTGTTGTTTAATGTATGTAGCATTAAGTACAGCGTCCCAACTGGGGGCCACTGGGGCCAGGCTCTCAATAATTGTGGAGCCGCCACTGCCCAGTTGGGATTAGAATGCTACATACATTAAACAACAAATGGTTGGCCCCATGATTAGAAGTTGCCATCCCAACGGCCCCACTTGCCAAATCCTAGAGCCGCCACTGTTGGAGAGGGAAAAATAGAAGGATGAATGACCTTTTTTGCTTGTCAAGACTTTTCGGAAGATGAAAAAGGGTGTCGGCCCGTTGTTACGTCATACTTTAGGGGGTCTGGCTTTTTTCTACGTCGCGTTACGTAGGGGTGGGGTCAAAAAGTGCCAAAATCGCGTTACTTCATTTATGGACGACCCCTAAACTATATTGCTTTTGTATATTAAGATCTAAACGCAAATTAAGGAATAAGCAGCTACTGTGGTGTTGATTTTGAAAGCGCTAGAAAAATTTGCGAGATTTTGCTTGCTTACTTAAATAGGCGCTGAGGTACTTCTCTGAAAGCTCTATATAAATTCACGAGATTTACTTACTGACATACATAAATTTTCGGTTGGACTACAGGGATATGTATATTTATTTATTTATTTTTAAGTAGATATTATTTTAAATAGGACTTTTTGGTGGTTTTCTTATTTGAGAATAGACTAAATATCAATTAATTTAGATGCATGATAGTATGGTATGGGAGTGACGGAGTAACTTATTAGCAGATTGATGGTTAGTCAGTCGCCAGAGGACGACCGCGGAGGACGTCATAGCAGCGAAGAGCCTCTTGTTTCGTGGCGTTGCTGGGGGCTGAGACAGTGAGGGCGTCGGCTCTATCGGCGGCGGTCGTTGTCTTAATAATAAGAAGGAGAGGGAGATTTCTTCATCTGATTGCAAAGGTCGTCGTATTTCTTTGGCGTTTCAGTTCTGCTGAGCGGATAATTTCCATTGAAACAGAGGTGAGCTTCTTTAAACGAAAACCTTTTGATCTGTTGACGTGTATTAGGCGACGGCCACCGCCCACAGTCTCTTGTTTGTGTAACTTGGCGGCAGGATGTGACTAAGAGCCCCATCTCCCGCCGCCTTGACTCCCTCACGGCTCCCACGGGCTCCCCCCGCGGGCGGTCGTCGTGACCGGAGGCGGCGGCTGTGGGCTGTACCGAAGCTTTCTTCTAAGAATTTGAATTTCAATGAGTCAGAGCGTTGTGGGAAGAAAACTTCTACGCTCGAAACTTCTTTTAAATTCTCATTCTTTGGGCGCTCGCATTCGTCGTTTAACATTAAAGCATTACCTTATGAAGTATTAACTGCTGAAGCTTTATTTCTAAATTAACTTATTTATTCGGCGTTTTCTGTCAGTTTTTGTCAGTATTTGTAAGTTTTTGGATTATTACTCTTCGTTGTCTTGCTTTCCTCTCTTATAATTAGGATTTTGATTGAGAAATGAGAATTTTGAGTATTTAGAAATTATATTTATATCAGGATGATTTCCTAAATTGGTTTTCATGTTTGCAATTGTTGCAATATGGACAGTTTTCAGGTGTTGTGCCCAATGTTGAGTCTTCTGCATTGAATGACAATAGCAACAGCGGTAGTGATAGATTATTGAAAGCCTGTGATTTAACATGCAGAAGCGGCAGCCTTACTAGAGCTTGCCTTTAAATTTAATTAAATCAGAATAATTGCTGAGTTATGGCCAATTTGATAGCAGTGATTGTGTCTGCTTGATTAATAGGTTTCACGATGTAATTAATTAAATACTGTCAGATGTGCTTAAAGACACTTCACATCATTGAAACACTATTCAACCTCTCTTATTTTCAAGGATGCTTGATGTCACACAACGTGAACAGCCCCTTACGTGACATTAGCCGGATTAGATTGTATAAAAATGATTTAACGCAGATCATGGCTGTCAATTAGTGAATCAGTTGTTCACATAGAAAGAGTGAGATTGAATTATTTGCATCTATGATTTTTTCTAACAGGAATTTAATTATATAATTAGCAGTCAAATTTGGCATTTAAGATTTGTGCTTTTCAGTGTGTTTGCCAAATTTTCATTTGGCAGAGAAGAGTTAAAATATAATAGATAGTGAATATCTTAAATAAGTTTAATTTTTCGTGGAGAGAGAAGTTTGAAGGAAGAACTTATGAAGCTGTAAAAGTTACATATATTCAAAAGTAAACATCAGTTTAAGCTGAAGACAACTCATATGTAGGTAAATGGTTACAGACCTTTTACCAGCAGGACATTTTGCAAGTTAAATTGTTCACCTCAACACCTTTGACAGCAGCTTTGACTGTTTGATAATTGTACTATTCATCTTCAAGGTTCATATTCCATGGTTGGTTATTTTTCACATCTCTCCTAATCTTTGATTCATTAATTATTTTTCGTGGTAATTTGGGCCACTTGTTCCTGTTATTCATTCTTGTCATACACTTTATGTTCTCAAAGTATTATGCAGGCATTAAATATGCGTTGGCTTGTTATTGTAAGGGACTGATGGCCAGCGGCTTCTATCCCCTTTTGCAGCCGGGCTCAATTTCCCCCCCCCCCAGAAAAAAAAAATACCAATCCCCCAAATTACAAATTCCCCCTGTTAATTTGCTCCCCTGTAGACTTAGTATTATATTCAGCTTTTTGTCCTTTGTGTTAGGCATAGCTATCATTGATTACGTCACAGTCAGTGTTATTTTGAATCAATATCAGTCTCTGTTCAGTTCAGATTAGTAGCAAAATATTCCCCTCTTCACCATTTTTTCCGGGCGCAGCTGCACCTGCCTTAAATAGGGATAGAAGCCCCTGCTGATGGCAGTTTTTATGGAGTTATCTTATATAAATGAACCCTGACATTAAGCTTCTAATATTAATTTTGGGACTACAACACTAGAGTCCAATGAAACAATGATCTGATTAATTATCGAAGGTGGTGGAATCAACTGTCTTTACTTCTGTGATTCTGCTGAAGGCATATGCTGATTTTAGAATCCCTAAAGTAATCAACTAAGGGTTAATAAATATATTTGAATTTAGAATAGTTTATTATGTGTTGGAATTATTTTGATGATTCCACTGACTGCAATCAACTGGCTTATTTAATTTTAAAAATCTATTATATTGTATTGATGATTGCTTTTTTGATTGACAGTGCATTTGAGCACAGTTGTGGATTTGAGAAGAACAACAAAGAAACATCAGGATGCCTAAAACGGTCAGCAATATTTAGTATTATTTGTTCAGGAATTATTAGCCACAATAGTTGTTGTATGTTGTATGTTTTATTGTTCAACTTCTACGGCATTTATCTGATTTGTTTCTTTGAGTCTTCACTTCTGTAGAGAGATCAGTTCTCTTGAAATTAAAGGAATTGCTTCATTTACTGCTTCTTATGGTTTTACAAGTTTTGCACAATATTTTTCAATTCTTTGGACCCATTGGTGTCTATGTAAGCACCACTTATTCTTAAATTTTAAGTCTGTATTATTAATTTAACATTTCTGTTTTTAGTCGGGTTGGTCAGAATTGTTTGATCGACATTTGAGAATTTTTGTTGCCTATATTAGTAATAGTGTCTGTTTTGTTTGTGCTGTTTTATTCGTAGATTGCTTCTACTGTTATGATCTGTTACTGTGAATTTCTTCTTTCTTTGCTTAAGCCAGTGCTTGTTTTGAGCAGCTGTTTTAGTTCTGTTCGAGTTACTGGCATTATTGAATCTTTGGTAGCTGTGTGATTCTTTGTTCTCTATTGCATTGCTAATTGTTCTGTGCAAAGGATACAGTCTATCATGTTAGTGATGATCAGTCTGGTGTTGTGGAGCAGCAGGAAAGGCACGGATTGTTCAGTTGGTTCCGCAAGGATGACAAAGTATAGATGGCATTGCATTGCTTTGCATAAGTGTTGCATGGTTGTTTTGCCAAAATGCTCTAGTCTTACAGTTCAGCATTGAATGTTGTTTCTGCCTCTCGAGTGAATTTTGTTTTGTTTCGAATGTTCGAAGTGCTTTGCATTTCCCGCTGTGACTTTTGTGGTCCATTGGTATTTAGATGCTCGTCTCAGATTCTCTGAATAAGTAGCCAGTCTCGTGTTTTCATAAATTTAAGATAATTATTGAAAACTGTTGGTCAAACGGATCACAGGCATATGTGTCCCTATATTTTGGAGGCCAGTTAAATGTTAATTTTGCAATCATTTGGCAGATGACTAAAATGAGGCATCTGAGTAAGTTACTCTTCTTCTACATTGTAATAAGAGAGCAGCAAATGGGAAGAAATCATCTTTTAAATCTTGTTTTCAAAGTGCATGTCTTTTTTTATCATTTCTTTCGCTATGTTTCTTTTATAGCTAAGAATGAGTAAAATTAACATGTGCATGAATGTACATTCAGCTTAAATGCAATGCTTTTGAATTGATGTTTTTTGATTAGCTTGTTATATTAATATTGTAATGTGTTATTGTTGTTGTTGTTGTTGTTGTTGCATACGACAATTTCTGATTGATGATTGACTAATGTATCAGTTGGTGGGTCTTCAAATTACATCAGGATGCATTAAGTGCATTCTACACACATGTGCACGTGCATACGCACATATATATATGCGCATGTGTGTGTTATTTGCCCTAATGATTGCCCCTTAATTTTAACCTTTAAGATTAGTGATTTGAAAATTATTTGGTTGTCTAGTTTATTTGCCACCTTAGAATTCTGTTATATATTATATGTTATATATATATATATATATTCTAAGCCTAGATTAAAGCGGTTTGGCATTTGCTAATGTACATGAGAGAAGGGGGTGGATGAGCGAGGAGAGGAAGAAAGGACAGACAAATTTA
>CM030863.1:5235503-5307045 GCA_018105865.1 Metaphire vulgaris
CAAGTGAACTTCAAGCAGACCCCCCAGCAAGTAACATACAACACTCTGAAATAATCTTTTAGTTTTACAGTAGGCCTATGCCTTTGGGTGGTTTTTATATTGGTATTTAAATAAATTTAGTTGACCACTTCATGTTTTCTCTAAAAAAGCAGGACAACCTCTTTTTGCTTAGAACTCAGTAATTCTGAACTCCTTCCACAGACTCTTTTGCTACAATTACACAATATCTGACCCACATATAACCCCATTTTTGTTTAAATTTCCTCTTGAAACTTAATGACTTATCCTTCCCACCAATCTTTAGATCATTATCCCCTTTTCGATTTTTCTTTAAATTTAAAAAAAATCTTATTTCCTTCGCGTATCTGCAACAGCTAGCTAGCACACCCTTGGGAACCGCTGCATTAGAGCATACAAAAATTAAGCATCAAAAGAAACTGGTCAAGGCAAACGAGTGTGTTTATAGCTTTTACCTTAACTTCAGTTTAAGCTGAAAAAGCAGATAACAACACATTTGACAAATCTATACAAACTTCAATAGACTGTATACAAATTGGCACCGATATTGAATATTACAATACTGATTTGGCCGGTCTATTGACTGCTATAACCATTTGAGGAATTGAGGATATAGGCAGCAGCTACTGTCACTCTCTGCTAGTTTACAGCATTCAAATAAAGCTTTGGACTGGTTCCAATCATTTCTGAATTGCCAAGTTCCAAAATATCCTAAACAGCTGCTACAGACAAGGCTAAGAGTCTATAAAAGTCTATAATCACCAATGGCAAAAGAACTTGACTAAGAATGGTTATAGGAACCTTTGTGGCTTATGTTTCCCAGCAAGAAACAGCATTTTCAAGGAAGGCAAACTACTAGAATAGCTCAGTCCTTAAACATACCTGCCTACAAACGCGCGCACACATGCATGCACGCATAGGGTTGCCAGATATCTAAAGTTGAAATACAGGAGATTTTTCCGCGATCAATGCACCCACTCCACGGTCCAGTTCATTGTGAATTATTATGGCTAGAGCTATACTACACTACAGTACTAGAGTATAGACTAGGAAAAAGCAACACTGTTCAATGCATTGCATCATTTGCATGTAGTGAATCAATAATAATTACAAACAAGTTATAAAAATATTATTATCATAGACCTCCTAACGAGTCCTAAGTTCCTATTCCTAACGTCAAACGGTTTACAGCCTTACAGTACACAAACAAGTAAGTAACAATTACGAATATACACATTTTACTAGAAAGATGCTCGCTTCGCTCGCGCTCGCTTCACTCGCAGTGCAGGATAATACTAAAACCCAATCATTGAATTCATGCTGAACAACATTTCAATGATGTACTGTACATACGCCACCTAGCCAAGCTCTGCGCCACGTAATAATTAGGCCTATGTACGTTAAAATCACGCAACTGTGACGCTGTACACGTATTTTTTGTGTACATCAAAATGTACGTTAAAATTGGGCAACTTCCTCAAGCTATGAACAATTGTTACCAATAGCAACGTCGTTGCACGCCCACCCCTCTGACGCTGCAATGACTCGACTAAACCGTGCTAAACTACGAACAATTGTTACCAATAGCAACGTCTTCGAACGCATCGCGACGTAAGAACTAAACCGTCTACCAATAGTCAACCAATCAGAACGCTTGAAGGACGCTGCAATGACTCGACTAAACTGCTAAACTACGGTAACATTTGTTTAATAGCAACGTCTTCAACGCATCGCGACGTAAAGGACTAAACCGCCTACCAATAGTCAACCAATGAGAACGCTTGAAGGTAACAGACATACAGAATAACGATTTTAATATGATAGATAGGCCCTACTCTACACTCTGTAGTGTAGTCTGTAGAACTTTGTACGCCCGCAAGACACTTTTTTGGCTACTTAAGATCACGAAAATATAAAAGATGTGCCAGTTTATTCAGGCAGTCTGTACTTGCATAACTATGAGTATGCTTTATGGCGTGATAAATTGAGGTCATTTCGCAGCCAACACTTTATGATGTCGTCAGAAACGACTTAACGAAAAAACGTCTCAATGCCAACAAAAGTTGTAGCAGATCGGTCATTGTTATTGTGCTCAGAACTCGCAGCATGCTGCTTAACATCGCTAAGACCGCCGTGTGCTACGGAAAAGTATCGCTTAGAGATTTACATAATGTATAGTAAGCTCTCAAAGAATTACCAGAAACACTGCAGAGGTACGGATATTCTGCTGTCTATGTAGGTCTGTTACCGTCTGTACTGGCAGAAATATTTATTCTTTTTGGCTGTTGCGGGAGCGTCCGAGTCCATCGCATTGTCGGTAACATTCTTTTTATTCGACATTTGAAAACGTGAGTCACGCGAAAACGAAACTCGTGACGTCGTGGATATGCGCAGCTGCCGTTAAAGTAAGAAGCAGAGGGCCTTGCTGCCTGCCTCAGAGCCTCTTTTATCTTGTTTGATATTGTACTAAACTGTACTAATGACTTTTATTTTACGTTTTATCACGCCGGAAATGTTGTATTGTTTAGATTTTAAGCTGCATCTCAATTAAGTCTGTTGACCTAGCCAAATACGGGAGATTTGGTCTCCCGTGTGGCATCCATCCGGGAGACTGTGCTGAAATACGGGGAGACTCCCGTAAAATACGGGAGATCTGGCAACCTTATGCACGCACGTAGTTAATTCCTTTAATGTTGTTTTTAAGCAGAGGGCACATAATATGTGTGACGGTGACAAAGATGATGGCGCTGATGACAATAAAAAAAATTAGCGATGATAATTAAAATGGCGATGTTTTTATTGGAACCTGCAACATCTGATGACAGATCTCTGTCCTGCACAACATAGACCAAGGTATCTGAAGTCAGATAGAACAGATTGGCAATGTAGACAGCAAACATTTGCAGAGCTTCGTAACGTCCTTTCACAATTGACTGAGACCCTGAAAACAGCAAAAGTCAGAACATGATTTACATCAAATGTTCAATTATTATTAAGCCTAAGAAGAATCATACAATTTCCAAACTTTCAAATACAATTTTACCATAACATTAACTAATTTATCATCACCACTTCAGTCACTCACAACAGTCATTTGGAGGATATTTGAAGGGCAACTGTAAAGAGCGATGGTTAAGTCAAATATCACATAAAAGAAACCTCTGATAAATTTAATTCAGTTTGCAGTAACCACAGATCAATTCCAGAGCATAATTTCTGTCACATGACTGTATACGGAGTCGTTCTGTCTTTAGTACTTTCGTCAAAGTATTAAATAACATTAATTAAATACAATAATAATTAAATTTAACTTGAGTACAATGCAATTCTTTCACCTGTCACTATGATAAATTTATTTTCTGCTACTCGTCTTGCTGGACCTACGGTCAACGGACCTCGCAAACCATTCCCTTCCAGGTCATCACAAAGTGAACAGACTGACCAAGATGCTTCAAAACACAAAATATCATTCATCCATTTCTGACAACAGCATCTTCGTTAGTTAACACCCTATGCTCCAATTGCACAAAATAAATATTAATCCCCAAACAATTAACACCTTGGAACTAACAAAACTAAAAATGTCAGCCAGGCAATCGACTTCCATAGAACCATCTGATCTGCCCAGTGCATCGGACAATGGCACATCTTACTATAGCCTACCATTACTTTTTTATTTAAAATATAAAATTTGAATGGAGATTATGGAGCAAGTTAATTTATGTATATACATATAATTTCAAGTTTTTTGGAATGAGCACTGGTGAAAGATGTATGTGTAAGCAAAATATGAAACAGACTACAGATGGATTCACAATGACAACCATAGCATCCAACCATGATACAAAAGTATTCTTTTTCCATTACCTTCTTCCTCTAAGGTTCATTCACATTCCGTGCAGTGCAACTCCACAGTGGTCCACCTATGTATATTAGTATATATGAGCCCAAAATAGATAGTCTTGTGCATACTGTGCTACATTTGACCACATTAGCTGAAAAGTTGTATATAACAAGACTGTGGCATCGTGAATATGCAGTTGTCCAAACGATCTCTCTGATGACAACTATAAGTAATCTCTACATGAATTTGTAAGGAATTATTTACAGCCAGTGCCATATTGTAGGATTGTAATTTCATGTTTTATTACAGAATATTGAAAACTACCATATATATGCTTTTTCTTTGTTAAGGGTTTAAATAAAGAAGCATTGCAATAGAATTTACATCCTGTATCGTCAAGGCAGAAGCATATTCCATCCTCAGGCAGAGACAGTTTTTGGTAGAAATCAAATTCACTGGAATCAATCTACAATTAAAATCACAAAGACCTAACAATCCAGTAATTTTATTCAACATTCAAGTTTATGCAACATATAACATAGGGGCATAGTGGAATAGTGGTTAGACTCTTGTCACGCAACCAGAGGGTAGCAGGTTCAAATTTGACCCTAGCAACTGCATAGTGACCTTGGGCAAGATGTTCACTTCTGACTTTTGATTCTTCACTTTGTGAATAACTTAAAACCAAGCAATAACAATAATAATAATAATAATAATAATAATAATAATAATAACAACAACAACAACAAATGTCAGTGTAGCTGGGACCAGCATTTTATCAAGACCAAATGTAGTTTTCTCTGTAGATGAGAAATACATAATTGTGGCGTGTTGAGGCAAAGGTAGGTCCTCATAATAAGAAGCCTACAATAATTGTTACCACATGCATGTTAGTGAACTGGTAAACTAGGTCCATACTTGCAGAGGATATAATTGCCAGCGGATATTTCTGCTTCCTTTCGACTTCAAGAAAAACATTTGGACGTTTTCTGTCTTTAGTACAATCTTCACCCACGCACAACTGACCTGAAATATAATAAAATGATGCATACAAGTAATGCAATACTTCTGTTCTTATAAATGTAGAAACTGATTGAAATACATTACAATCTGATTTTCATTGACATTTTTGGTCATTGAATAGATTAATACGATACATAGATATCATCAGAAAGCAAGTACAAACATCGCACAGCAAAGTATTTAAACTGATACCTTGATGGTGCTTGGCTGATGAGGAAGAATTTGCTGAAGAACCCGAATTCCTCTCACTGAACCCATAAACGCTGTATTCATTACGCTGACAGTGAATTCTACGGGAGCTCTGTACCAATTGGGAGAATCACAGTCAGTGGTGCCATCCTCTTTCTCCGAACAATATTCCGAGTTCCCAGTGTGTGGAATCACTGCGTGAAGATTCATAAAGTCCCGCAACTGCTCATCATTAACAGAGCCACCGTCATTAGTTGTACTGGAAACAAACACATCAACCACTCGTAAACATTTATAAAATTATTTCAAAGAGAATGTTAAACAATATAACAAACATCATAGTAGAAAATGCATAACTGTAACAATTGGTTACAACCAATACAGCGTAATTGAGTGCATATAGTGATCAACGACATACTGTCCCACCACCAATGTTCCTTGTCCTTGACTTCAACGTATGTAACATTGATCTTCCACTCGCTTAGAATTCGATACATTCGACGATTGAAGTATGGATGAATTGTTCTGTCTTCAGCTCCAATCCTCATCATGACATTAAGTCCCTGAACCATTGAATGCATAACCATAAATAACATATACATACAGCATAAGACAGAATAGAGAACAATGAAACAGAATAGTCACTCTAAAGTGTAATGTTTAAACAGCAGAGCATAAACAGTATTAAACACAATGCAAAAATAGCACCATATAAAAATAAAGCCTAAGAAAACAGCGGAAATTTCCATCCAAAGATGAAATGGAATGAATCTCGGTCCTTGCTACTGCACGGACAATAATGGCTTTAGCATGATACATGTCTATAAAAGAGGGCCAAAACTGTTTTTGTTGCCTGATTCAAAACTCTTCACACAATGACAGCTAAAATTACTCAGATTTCATTCCAGCTTCAATTTTCCCCAAGACAGACATTTAAGCAAGTGAGACCACATTGACACATTTTTAAAAATCCATCAAGTACCAATTTAATCGTTGTAGCTGTTCGTGCAGACAAAATGCCTTGAAACAGCAAGACCTTCACCTTGAAGATGCATATCATTTCATCAAAATAAGCATGCAACCCTAGAGTAACCTTCTATATCTGGCAGTCTTTTACCAATAACATTACTTCAACAGTCAGATAGACCCTGCTCAGTAACTAAGCAGAAATTGGGAAACTAAGGGCAGAACCAACAAATACTTTTTGAAAGCATGAAACACATTTTCTCTTCACTGCAATGGCTGTATCCATAATCTCCTCATCTCCTCACTGTGAACTGAATTGCCTGGTAGTTGTGCTGAGCGCAGTCTCGATGTTTTTCTGTGATCAAGTGACACCACCAATCTTCCAACTTCACCGTCTCAAAGTCTGGGAGTGCATCAATTATAGACCTTTTCTTCTTGTATTGAAATCCATGATTCAACTAGCTTCAGCTTACCTTGAGGAATTCTTTGTACTTACATGTGTACCGGTAACTTCTCAAAAGCTGAAATTGTCTTTGCACCAAATCACCAAAAACAAGCAGTAATGACAAATTAAACATATCTTCTGGCTCCAGGTCAAAATGCATCGTCAGTTTCACAGACATGGAATGTCGTCATCGTCGTCGTCGTCATCATCATCATCATTGCTCTCTGCCAACTCATTAGTGGCAATAGCTATTCAGAAAACATTTCCAGGTTTTTGTCAAATGTTAATTTTCCTCCTTCTGCAAATCAGTTGTTTTTCTTTCAGATCTTCTTTTATATTGTCTATCCATTTTTTTTCTGGACCTGCCTCTTCCTTTTTTACCTTCCTTGTATGTGTAGAGTGCTTTTTTGGGAAGTCTTGAGCCCTCCATCCTGTTAACAAGTCCATACCATGTTAGCCTCTTTTTCTGAGTTTGTCCATGATGGTATTCTTTATCCCAATCCGCTGCCCTATATCTTCATTTCTAAGTTTTTGAAGTCTGCTAATTCCAAGAATTCTTCTTAGGCAGCTCTACTATCCACTACTATCTACAGATCCACTATCATCTTTTCATTATTAAGAAAAATCTGAACATCAACTATCTCAGAAATCAGCACAACTGAGAAATTGATTCATAATTCAACTTTGCCAATTCAAGCTTCAGATTTACAATATAATTTCCTTTCGAACTATGTCACACAAATCTTCCAGTGCTTCTGTTGTTAGGTAAGAAAAGGCCACAATAAACTGTCAAACGCAATTAAATCCCACAAACATGGACTTCATGGAACTGAAAAATTGTCCATGTAAATCAAGATCTAGGTAATTAAAAAAACATATTTAAGAGAAGCCAATAATGACACATGAATAAAACCAATATTGTATTCTTTCAGGATATACTAACGAAAGTGATAAATAAAAATCAGCAGTTAACAACGGCAATAATAAAAATCTATTAACCTCTATTTAGAAAACTAGAACAATGGAAGAAAACAATCTGTCATCTTATACTTTATACTCCACATTTCCCACAATGAATTGTTTCACTCATGAATCCATTTATGGATAATTTGACAATTACATCACTTATGGAGGCAGAGGAGAGGTGTTTGATTGATGCTCTACTGTATCTGCAACTGGTGGAGCATTTGAATTGTCCAAAATAAAATGTCAAATCTACCAATTTATTTTACAAATCAGTCATTTTTTTCAAATTAAACAACTTCCTTAAAATATGCATAGAGGCTCTGAGAAAAGAATCTGACAATTCTTTAGCAACCAAACATAGAAAATATGTCCACGGATCAGCATAAACCAGACAAAAGACAAATAACAAGGAATGACCAATTGACGTTGACCGCTCATCACAGAAAGATATCTGTTTACCCATAAAATAACTTCGCTGGCTGTCCCCTTCCACAATTGAGAGTAAGAGGATAAGACATCAACTTGAAAGAAGGTGGAGGTCTACTGGCACAACAGAAGACTACATAGCTTACAGGAAAGCATGCTGTACTGCAAACAGAGACATCACCAAAGCAAAAAATCAATTCTATAGTGACAGGATTCAAGTCGCAGATGACTCCCGACATCACTGCGCTGTTATCTCGTTACATACTTCACACCGTGAAGTTCTGTCACCTGAGGACTGCGCTCAGCTCTCAAATGGCTTCTCAGTTTTCATTGACAAGATCAGACGAATAAAACAAGGCATTACGCAACGCCTCAGTGGCACAAACTGCCACCCATTGCAGTCTGACGTGACACTCCGGTCCAGGGTTTGTCGATGATTTGCTGCCACCATCATCTACCAAAGTCTTAACGTCTTATCAATGCTATGCCAGGCAAATCGTCTCCAGCTGTTATCATCCCGATTACGTCATTTAAGTCATGTCATTTCGGACTTAACTGCTTCTATCGTTGCTTTTAAATGCTGACTGAAAACTGTACTCTGCAGTTTGGCCTACACTGCTTAGGACACGTGACCCACCCGCACTTATGATTCTTCACTTAGTGAATGACTTAATGTGCATTAACAAACATGTAATAATAATAATAATAATAATAATAATAATAATAATAACCATTAAGTTGAGACATGTCGGTCTGCCTCATTTTCAGTGATGCAATCTTCAAGTATAGATTTAATTTGTGGAGTTACATGGCTGTTGGCAATATCATGCCTACACATAAACAACACAAGCCATTAACAAACACATTTACAGTTACTGGTACTAGGCATATATAGGTATTAATGCAACTGAAAGACTTAGAGAGTAAATTTTCATGCATAAATCATGTAATTCATAAACAAAGGAAAGAAATAGCATCCTGCCAGACACCGAAAAGTTAACGAGAAATCAACCTAAAAATAAGTTGCTATCTCCATTATTCTTCTTTTTGATCCATCCAGCCAATGGTACAACCGCCAAAGCCATGTCAGGAAAATGTGTTGCCAAATGCCAGGCTCCATGGCCACCCATAGAGTGTCCTGTGCACGAAAGAACAAGAACAAGAACGCAAATGAAACATCAAGCGTCAGCACCAATTGTCACGAATCTCTCTCCTACCACTGGCTACACACAACCTCCCATCCACAACTCAACATTCAGCTTTAGCTTTTACTTATTTCTGATGCTGTTTTTCTTAATAATTTCTATTAAGAAAACAGGGTAGTCTGTCTTTCACTCTTCAAGGCGAAGTCATCACCAAAGTCCAGGTCTGCCACGTCTACTGTAACTAACAATTAATCGGCTTATAACGGTGCTGGTCTAAAACTGGCTGATGCGGATTGTAAAATGGCTGATACCGATTATCGGCCGATACCACCTATCGATGCACCTCTAAATACTACATTACATTACAACAGGAAATCACATACCATCACAATCACCATTCTTCCTCAACAGTCCAACATTTAGGTACTACTGAGCAGCATTCACTAAAAGAATCTGACTTTAACAACAATTACATATAAGCTAATCTTTCAATAAATAAATGAAGCATTTAAAAATATGCAATATTGTCTAATTATAAGCAGACGTTGTAAGGAAAGAATCAGTGCCTGCAAATATGACATCATCTGGCGATGCTTTGTCTCTTATCCAGTCGCATGAATTGGTCATCAGAGCAAATTCCCGCAGTGCAGTCATTGCAGTCAGGGCCCCCGGTCCTTCCCAGTTATGAGCTCCATGTCTGCATAAAACAAGTAATTATGTCACTCTGTCCGATGCTCAACAGAACGACTGCAGTAATCAAAAAAAAAAAAATCACAAAGCATATTTGCAACATAAGAAGAAAACAGCCACAGTCCTTTAGGTGCCGAGTAACACAGAGTTTCTCAATCAGGGCTCCACAAAACTCTAAGCCTCAGGCAGCATTCTTCAAGAGTTCCTCAAGAGATGCACTTCAATCATATAATTTTATCTTCCAGAATTTCTAGAATAACTTAAACAAAGCAAGAAGTGGTTCTCTTTAACTTTACAACACAAGTATTTCTGTTAGACTGCACCTTTAGGCAGTAGCGTAGCGTGCCATTGGCTACTATGGCTCGAGCCATGGGCAGCACACACGAAGGGGGCGGCAAATTGAGCGCGATGACCCTTGTTTTGGTTGTCAGGATGTTGGAGAGTTTGAGCGTAGGGGCGGTAAAATTTGAAAGGGGCGGAAATTGAGCGGCGATGATCTTTTTTTGCTTGTCAGTTATAATAGGAGAAGGTTGGGGCGGCATTTTTTCCAGGAGCCATGGGCGGCACGAGACCACGCTATGCCACTGCCTTTAGGATGGATGCCACTCATCAGTATTTTCTCTTTTCATCATCATAGCTGACAAAATGCAGCACATTTGGCAACAGATAAAATGCATGCAAAACCAATTATATTCCGAAAAACTAACAAGAAACTAACATCCAGTGTAATTCTAAGAATAAGTAAAAAAAAGTTTCTAAAAATCTAAAAGGCAACAAGAAACTAAAAAGCCCAACTGAAACACAAAAAAGCCATCACTAACATAGACAGATGACCTACTTTGGTCATTCTCTACAAAAACAGAGAATGAAAATATATGTGCCCAGTTTATTGATGCCACTAATAAAAAGTAATGATTGTGAAAATTTTGTGAAACAAGAAAATCATGTCAAGAATTCAGCAAAAACAAAAGCAGTGCTTTTATGTGACGGTAAGAGCCGATATGGAGTACCAGAAAATCGTAAAACTAGCTTGTATTCTTCTCGCATCATTATGCTCAAAAATTGAAAATTCCGTTTATAACTGCATCACTTGTTGTCTCTTTTTCCATTTGCTTTTAACACAATCTGGACGTATCAGCTTCTATTATGACTGCTGCATAGAATTTTATGCAAACGCTTACATAATGTTGCGTACCAGAAAATATTTAAAAAAGCACTGCATAAAGAATAACTGAAACTGCTCTAATACCATTTCAATACAAGTAAAAAGCTCTCTGGACTCTGTTGTTTACAAAATTATCGGCATAAGATTTCCATCTGAGGAATGCAAAAGATCATCCATTGTGGATTAAGACTCTTCACAACTCATCACGTCCGTACAAAATAGATAATCCTACAAATGCTTTACATCTTAGAAATTCATTATTTTCAATTCAGTAAATTGTATGAAATCAATTAAATTAAAAAATGCAGAAGCCGATACACTACATGCCTTGTTGGTGCTAAGATCCAAGCCGTCTCTAAGCCGAAGACAAATTCATGACTGATCATTTGCTTGTAACTGTCTGCCTGGTTCTGTGGTGGCACACTGGTGCCGTGCAAGGTGAGGACCACAGGACAGAGCTTCTCCTCACACGGCAACAGTGGCTTAATGGCTGCAGCGTGTTGCAATGAGCCGTCGTGATCAATAAACGTAAAGAGAAATGACTGCTGCCCCCCACGGCAGCGAAATGACAGGCTAGACTGGGCAGAACCCAAGGAAGTGGAAACCAACAGAGTCAGCTTAACCTTCGTGCATTTCTCAGTGAAGGCAAAATCGTTTGCAATCAATTCAATAATGATTGGCCGAGTCTGACCAGGGGCCACTGGAAATGCCTTGTCACCTTTTAAACCGATTTTGACATCAATCCCTTCCAAAGGCGGTGCAATGTTCACAATAGAGATTCTTTTGATAACAAGCCAATCAGAAGCATTCTTATTCAAAATCAGCAAAGGAAAGTATTTTGAAAAGAAACGACCGTCATATATGTCGGGAATAAACGGCGGTTTGAGAATCTGAAAGGACAACGATGACGAAGGAATTTTGTCGACATCGCAACGAAACTCAAGAGCACCTTTCGTCCGACCGCGAATGTAAATCGTGTGCAATCCGCGACTTAAAGCGACGGGAAACGAGAACTGTTCTCTCCGTAAATGTCTCCCACAACGGGAAGCCGTCGACGAGAACCGTGTGAACCCCATACAGCGCAAGGAGATTTTCACATTCTTTGCATTGACAGCGATGTCCCCAACAGCCCAACCTTGCCATTCAGTGATGCCCAATGACCCAAGCGAATTCACCAGATCTTTCCAGTTGACCACTGGATCAATGGTCACGTAACGCCCTCTGTACTCTGGAAAGGAAATCCAGCGCACCACACCATTGGGTGCAAGTTCAGAGTAATACTGAATGTCTCTTGCGAAGCGAGTTCTACTGACATTATGAATTCCACCAAAGAATTCAGTCGGGTCTCCGTCAACTTCACTTTTGCCAACAACGAACGGCCCAAGGAAATACCAACCATGTACGAATGAAATCAATGATCCAGCAATATTTGCCGACTGTTTAAAACAGATGTTAGCATAATCCATGCGAGACTGCTGTTGATAGCTGTTGCCAAGTAAACTCCAGGCCCAGCTTTGTTCATTGTTATCTCTGAGATACTGGACCATACAAGACATAGCTCTGTTTATCTATAAAAAGAAACAAGCCAAACGAATATGAAAGCAAAAGACTTACAAAACAAAGCAAACTAAAATCTGTTCAATTTAAACTGTATAGTTATGAAGCAATTTCAAAAGTGAGCAATTTGTGGCTTCATAATCTGACAGTCTAACAAGCAAGCAACTTTACAGAATAAGAATGGCCAAAGATAGTCAATATCAATTGTCACCACTCTCTATACAGTGGCACGGGAATTTCACAAGGATGCAATCACTTTCTAACACACTAGCAGAACATGCGAAGCAGAAAGAAACGTGATGATGAGCTTGGTTGTTGGATTAAGAGGATGCGGATGCCCGAAGATTTGCTGCCTATGAACAACATTGGAAACAGAGGACATTGGACAACTATAATTCATCTGCACAACCAGTGGCGTAGCGAGGGGCAGTGGGGCTGAACCGCCCCAGGCGGTACTTGCTCTAGGGGCGGCATTTTCGAGAAAAAGACTTTTTCAGGAGTAAGCTGGGATAAGGCTTTTTTTGCTTGGCAGGAATTTTAGGAAGTTGCGATAAGTTTTTGTTTGTTTGTCAAGAATTTCAGGAAGTGCACATTTTTCAAAGGCGGCACTTTTTTTCTTTCTTTTGTTCGCCCCAGGCGGCACTTTGCCTTGCTACGCCACTGTGTACAACCTAATGCCACAAGTGATGACAGTTACATGACTCAACATGCAGTGACACAGATAGGGCTGTCATCGGGTACCCGGGAATTCGGGTACCCGAAGACAGTCCGGGTACCCGGGTAGTAAAAGTGGGAAGGATTACCCGTGAAAGCGCAGTAGCTGGTCTGGTGTACAAACTGCTGGAAAAACATTTTGCCGACTGACTGCTACAGTTTGAACTTGGCCTGTTTTAAATACGTTTTTATTATTGTTGACATTTGGCTTCATTTTATTTTAGTTTATGTAATGATTTTTGATTATTCATATTAAAAGTTAAAATAAGTTTATGTTACACATATGCAGATCATTATTAATATTAAGTAGGCCTATCTGGAAGCGTACCGTTGATTACTGTATGAAATAGACAGCTTTTGTACGATTTGCAGCAATACCATTATGCTAATTTCCGAACGGGTACCCGTTCAAAATCTTGACGGGTACCCGGGCCGATTTTTGGAAAAAATTGACAGCCCTAGACACAGCAGTTCTTATCGACTCCCATCTATAAAGTATTCATACTAGTGTTGGGTAAATTTCCGAATATTTCCATCACAAAATTGCAATCGTTAAAAAAGAGAATACATAACAGAATAAAATAATAATGGCTGTTCATCAAAGATATTAAAAAATACCTCCGAATAGACTCTCATGAAATCAAGATTCCTCAGATTCAGATCTACTGGACATCTGATTCCATTGGTATTCATTCGTTCCAACTCCGTCTTCAACAGCTCAGATGATGATTTCTGGTAAAACCAAAGAAATGAGAACATCTATGATGAAAATGCCTCGATCCTCAACTCAACGTTACAAAAAAAGCAAACTGAATCTGAAAAACTCCTTGCATGATTCCTGCCACATTCTTCCTTCTGACACCACAAGACAATTTCAATGCCAATGATTCACTTCGGAAGCCGAGGCAATGATTAATTATTCACGATATATTAGGGAGTTGGACTAAAACTATGTGACAGCTGATTTCCAACATAATATTCTCAATATCACTGAATAGGTAGTCCATGGAGCTAAAGAAGAAGTCAAAATTATATGTATAACTAAAATTTTCAAATAGATTACTGTCACACTGGCTAGCGTTCATGCTGAGGGACATCTAGGCAAGCAAAAAGGCCCTGCCATAAATTTTGGGAAACTGGGCGGACATTACGAGAGAAAACCATGCTCTACATCCTTATCCATGCTAAGACTGAAACATTTTAAGGGCAAGATGTAGATTTTAAGTGAAATCACAACTACAAATGTATTCTGGGAATGTCTCGATGACGATAAAATCAAACGAATTGTGCAAAAATAGCTTGATTCGTTGAAGCTTTGATTTTGAGCATCAAATTCGAACTCCGAATTCATCAAATTCCCCCGTGTACGTGTAGACAGGGCTGCCTTGTGTAAGTTGTGTACGTGTAGCCAGGGCTGCTGCCCTGTCGTCGAGGGCAGCGGGTATGCTGAGGGAAGAGCAGGTCCTACAGTTAGATTCTAATGAAAATCACCGAATGTCCCGCTCGATGAGCATACCAATAGAATAGCGTTTGCTCCTCTGCAGACCACCTCAACAGCCACTAAGAGGCGAAGCAACGCTAAAACAACGGCGTCCATTTCACTCCAATGAGAGTATGAGACCCTCGGGCCTCGACGGAACTAAATTACTGCTTTGAAATCAGTCACCGTCAGCCGCAGGTTGTCACCACAGCTTTTATGATAGACAACTAAATATGTTTTTAAGTAAGTAAAGTCCCGTGATTTTCAATGGCGTCTTTAAGAGTAGTAACGGCAGTAGCTACCTATTGACATCCGATGCGCTTAATAATTTATAATCTACTGTTGAAATAGCTATAGCCAGGGCTTTTTTTCTTGGAAAAAAGGTTTGGGAACTCATCCTTTTTGCTCATCAACAAAACAGGTGTGGGAACGCCGTACTTGTACGTTCCTAAACGCATTATAACTTATCCATAATTCTATATACAATCTGGCAAAAAGGTGTGGGAACGCAGTTCCCGTGCGTTCCCACTGAAAAAAAGCCCTGGCTATAGCCAAAGTTTAGTGGTAACTGGGCAAGGTCAATTTTAATAGGAAATTAGGAATATCAATTTAATAAAGCCTGGAGATATTTTCTGACTAGCTATTGCCACTAATGAGTTGGCAGAGAACAATTATGATGTTGATGATCAATTTATTGACCGACTCCAATACTATGAACAGGACACTACACACACACACACACACACACACACACACACATATATATATATATATATAAGGGGTCGTCCATAAATTACGTCACGCGAATTTGGCACTTTTTACCCGCCTACTCGCAAACATGATCACATTAGACCTGTCCTTCAAAAGTTACACTGGCTGTCGGTAGAACAGAGAATTGTTTTTAAGACTGGTGCCCTTGTTTTTAAAATTCTGCAGTCTGGCCAACCTCAATATATTTAAAATCTATGATAAACCATCCGAAACATTATCATTCAACATGATTTGCTGATTCATTGTTAAATGTACCTAGAACAAACACTGAAATTGGTAAAAGAGCTTTTTCTATTTCTGGGCCAAAAATCTGGAACTCTCTCCCTCTGGTTGTCAGATCTTCCAATAAACTGAGCATTTTCAGATCTAGGCTTAAAACACATCTCTTCCAACTAGCATTTCCTCCATAGCCTGTCTTGCTGTTTCCCACTGACTGATCTCTGGAATGACCGGTCTTTTTGCGGATGGATTTGAAGTACCATCGATTGATACCCTTGAGTAATAGAAATGGTGCTATAGAAGTGCATAATTATTATTATTTATTTTACGTCACAAAACATCGGAACCCCTAAAATATGATGTCACAACGGGCCGACCCCCAATTTTCGTCTTCCGAAAAGTCTTGACAAGCAAAAAAGCCATCTTTGTATTTTTTCCTCTCGAAAAACCCTGACAAGCAAAAAACGGGTCATGATTGTAATTTTTCCTCTCCAAAATCCCTGACAAGCAAAAAAGGTCAAAGGTCATGACCTAAATTTTAAAGGTCATGGCCTAAATTTAATTTTTGCGTGTCGTCACATTTACGGAACTCCCCCCGTCGTCACACTTCTTCACAAATGGCCGGATCCCCTAACCGCACGACGTAATTTATGGACGACCCCTAAATAAGTCAGCTAAATCTCATAAATTTACATAGTACTTTCAAAAGTGGTGGTGTACTGTTGCTGCTTATAATTAAGCAGTTAATTGTTAAGAATATAAATGACCTGTAAGACAAACACAATAGTATCAGTTTGTCAAGAATTAATGAAGTACAGTATATTTTCATAGATCTACTATGTACATTCATATTATCAGTCTTTTTACAACCAAAATAGTTAATGTATCCAAGAACAAGTCACATCACAGATTAAATAAATAGAGTAGCATAATTTATATAAAAAATCAGGATCCAGTTTCATCAACATCATCGTCATCATCAAATTGAATGTCAAGTTGCTTAGCAAGGAGGTCTTCTCGTATTTCTGTCAGAATATTCCCAAGTAGATTTTTGCCTCTCCACTGTGAGGGATCTTTAGCTTTAGGGTTACTAGCACCCATTCCTATTCCCCACTTGCGGTCTCTAGGACTTGCTTCCACAAGTGTCGTTCCAGTTGTGTCAAAAAGTTTCTTCTTCAAATGTGGATTCTGAGAAAACTATAAAAATCATTAACAGAAATTATTCAACTGCATTAACATATTATACTAAAACGTTTTTCTTTACTAAATTGCAAGACAATTATGTACCAGAGACCTCTAAAACAGAACTGATGCATTCTGATGCATGACTTGCATGTGCTATGATCAACATCAATACCTTGTTGCTCCAAGCTTAAATGCTGCTATCTAAAACTGCACTACACTGCAATACCAATACACTAAAAATATACCAAAGAGCTGGATACTTTTCAGAAGTCTTCAGCCTAAAGCTGAAGACTTCAGAAGCAGATTTACAAACGCTCACATTCTGTTACTGTGATAACTTGTCACATGGACTATGGCCGTGTTTCTTATGTGCATCGCTTTCATGTGATCTCTTCACCAGGAAACTGGTTGCATTCTTCCCAGGTCAAAAGTTGTTACTTTTAAATAATATTTAAAAATTCAGTTTCACTGGCAACCTTAAATGCTGGAGCATAACAACATCATCTGCAGTGACCGTCTCTCTTTCCCTTTGCTGACGAGCAGGGCAGTTCCACGTTGTTGGGGATGACTGGGACTACAACCCCTCCTCCCACCGTCCCACCAAAAATGCATCTTCAATGAAAGATGATCATCTAAACAGAATAGCCTTGATGTATATCCAAAAAGATATGGACATATCCATAGACAATGTCATCGACAAATTCACTTCCAGCAATAGAAAACTTGATTTTGCACTATGACTTTGTACAACCAGACTAAAATGGCCTGTATGCATTGTCAATTCTGAACATTATATTTTATAACATAAATCTATAAATTTCTTCTAAACTGTCTACATATAATTCCTTTGACAATTGGCGGAATCTTCCTAGAAATTCATTGCATCCCCCCACCAAGAGTTCTTGGAACCTCCACTGCTGAGTAAAAATTGTTCAGTTCAAATGTGTTCCTCCTCTGACAAACTTGGATTCATTATCATTGCCATCATAATCATCGTCATCGTCATAGTCATAGTCATCATCATCATCATCATCATCATCATCATCATCATCATCATCAAATTTCTTATCATCATTCATTACAGTTTGGCAAATGGAAGAATTTAGCTTTCACACTTATCTGCACAACTCAGTTGAGATTACTAACCTTAGCTATGTTCCCCTCTTTGACAATCTTCTCACAAACAGAATTCCATTTGTGTGGATCAAAGGATTTGACTTTACGTCCCAAACGCTTCTGATTCACTGGATTCTTCTCCTTCATAATTTTATCAGCGTTTTCATCATCTTTAAAAACCACTGCACAAAAACAATAATGCATTTGATGCTACAAACCAAGAACAAGAACATCGCTATTCAGAAACGACAATAATAGACAGGCTACGAATAGCAAATGTACCAAATAACGGTAAACTTAGAGCCGCCATTAACCTAAACTGCCAAGAAACTAATGACCAAAATAACTGATCAGTAGGCAAAATATCAATTCATAGCATATCTGAAACTTCATGTAAACATTCATATGATCATAAGAAATATGATCATAAGAATTAGTTTAACATTTTTCACTAATCGTATCAAAACATAATTCAGAAAGTCATAGAAAAATTCTCCATTAGAATTTAAATTATGAATAAAGTCAAATCAGCTGCAGAATAAAAACAGTTTAAATGCTAACTATTTCACTCCTGGCTGAGGGCTATAGCAACGGAGATCAGCGCCGCCCTATAAGCCCATGAGGCTCGAGAAGGACTTTGACTTAATGCTAACTACATTGGATGATTTCATTCAAATAGCACATCATTAGTCATCAATGTTAACTCTAGGCTAAATGCCCATTGCCATCTCTAAAGTTTGCTTCCATTCTTGCCTGTTCAGAGCAACTCAGGTCAGGTCAGGTCTTCATCCTCCAGCTGTGTCCAGCTATCGACTTCTCCATAACATCTCTCCAAAGTTCTCTGTCTTTGCTATTTCTTCTAAGGTAATTTGGTGTATTTCGTCCATTTTTCCATTGAGATTCAGCCCTGCCATGTTCAGATCCTCCTCCAATCCAGATTGTAGGACATTCTCCCCCTGGACATAATCCCCCCGGACATTATCCCCCCGGTACACCCTTTGAAATGACAATGCTGGACATAATCCCCTCTTTGTATACTTATTTCACTGCTGCTGCTGTTGAGCTTATGCCAACATTACGAAGGCCCTATTAAAGCGCCGCTGCTGCTGCTGCTGTCCAAGTGACGTATCGAATCATCGCGTTAGACTTTACTTCAGATCAATCGACTTTGACTATAATCATTACCCACACCATAAACCAGACACGAAACACTAACCCTAAATGATACTGACGGCAGCCATGGCATCAGATAACCGATAAGTACCTTCTTTCAGTTTTCATTCAGCATATCTGTCCAAATGATTGAGTTTCCTCTATTTAAATATTCTGCAAAAGCGTTTCTTATGATTGGATTCTCTTGAATAATTAATTCTTCAAAGCTGATTATCCAAACTCATTCAATCTATAGTCTATTTCTTTTCGAAGGTAAATAACCTCCTTTCCATTGCCTTTCTAATGGTCCATGTCTGACATCATTAGAGGTATGTCACTATTCTACATACGAAATCCAGTTTCACCTGCTTTCTGATGCATCATATACTGTTCAGCACAGTTGTACTTTAGTCCAAGGATTGTAAATGAAGAGATGTGATGTTGGCTGAATGGAGAGTCTTTACTGTAGAAAAATGTGAACTTCCTGTCTGTATTGCTGACTGCTGAAAAAAACAAAAGCAAACAAACAGTAAAGAGAGTGCCGTAATAGCATTTCTACTAAGTCATCTCCATTATCTCTTAAATAAACAGATGAATATTCTCTGAAAAGAAACTGGTTGCTATAGAAATGTGGTTCTACAGGAGAATGGTAAATGTTCCGTGGACGGATAAAAGAACCAACAAAGATATTTTACAGATGATGGAAGAGGAACAAACACTGATGGCTGATGGCTACCATTAAGCTAAGACACATAACATTTTCAGGCACTTGATGAGGAAAGATGAACTTGAGAACTTGGCAGTTACATGCACGGTGGGGGGTAAAAGATCAAGAGGAAAACAAAGATCAAAATACAAGGACAAACTAAGAGATGGACTGGAGATAGACAACAACATCAAACTCCCTGAAACCGTTAAGACACAGCAATTCATGGAACCCGAGAAGAATTCTCTGATGAAACATGCTGCACAAGGAAGGTCTCCATGAGTAGGGAGTCATTGACAAATGGAGACAATGGTTATAATGAGAACAAGTCTTTACTATTCATTCAAACACTTGCAGTTTTTGCAATATCTTTAATGGTAATATCTTGTTCATTTAAAACTGTAAGAAGAAAGTCAGCTGTGAAATACGTACAATCACTTGAAATTTCTTCTTTAACAACTTTTCTCTTTTTAGGACTCTTTTGACGACCTTCTACAATAAGAAAACAATCTCTGAACTACAAACACATGATTAAGATGATACTCTTTTGTTGTAGTATGTTAACATATATATATATATATATATATATATATATATATATATATATATATATATATAATGACAGAAATGATATTTCAGAGAGGATCATGCACAGGGGTGTTTCAGTTGAGCGAAACCATCTGAACAGATGGAAGAAGACTTGCAGTGTTTTGGTAGAATTAGTTATAACCCTTTATATGCTAATTGAGAGAAGATAGAGGTTGAAAATAGGATGCAAGTCGAGGGAGTGGGATTCGTTCACACTGAGGCTAAGCTTCGTGATCGGGAAGACGGGAGTGTGATTGATGGAAGACAACTGTTTTGCAATGACTGGTTAAGGGCAGTCTATAAAGTATGTTATGTTATTTTTGAGTTTTTGACCTTCCCTCCCTTCTGTCACAACCTGTCACAAATCTCGGAACCCCCCCCCTTAACACCCTTATAGCATCATCCATAAATTCATAAATTACGTCACGCAGGTTTTCTATTTAATATAGTCGTGTTTCTCGTTCAATTTTCTGCAGCAAAACAGATATTCAACTTCCAGCAATGACAACAAATATAGAGGAGACTTGAGACCAAAAATTTCATGTATCTTGGGCAAAAAAGTGTTAATGAGGCAAAAAAGTCCTCTCTAAAATGCTTTTACTATACCTCCTCTCAGGTATATTTAAGGTTTTATATACCGGTATACTGAAAGTGTGACATCACAGTGGTCCTTACTCCCTCCTCTGTCACAAACTCACACACTTTTTTGAACCCTATGCCGAACAAAATTTATTCAATTAGCCTTAACAAATACATAAATCCATTAATTAAATTTATATCTGGACTTCTGAAGTCTGCATGCATACAATAGTAACGTATGTTGTCGGATATCACAACATAGCACACATCATGAAGTGCATTTGTTGAAGTCTCGTAAATTTGACTTTACTAAATTACAGTTAAATCATTGAAGCTCCAACATGAAAATGTTTATTTCTTTTTCACTTATGCCACGAAATAATCAACACCTCTGGCAAACCTTACCACTTTTAGCATTCTGGTGCGATTTTCTGGCAGACATACTGACCAATGTGTTAGAAGAAACTACAAAGAGTATCATCTTAATCATGCACTCTATGAAGCTGAACATACAATAAACAATTAGAAGAAACTAATATAATTCAATATAATGGTGGCATGAATAAGGAAGGAAAGTAGGCATTCAACATAATTGGTTGCAAATAAACAACATTTTTCAAACTTCAATCAGCTACTGATTGGCACAACTCGAGTTTTGACAACCATTGTTTCAAAGTAATACTAGCACAATTAAACCAAATTTAAGTAATATTTCTATTATTTTAAAGAAAATTCACATGGTGATCACACAAGTATATAAGATGATAAAAATAACAAAACAAAGCCAACAATCAAAATGAAAACAACTGAACATAGAGAGCTAGCACAATGCCACTCAAGGGTCAGAAGTGTGCTGATATTTCTAATTATATTCCTCCTTTCTCACAGTTTATACATGTGTGACCAACAAGCAAAAGTTATTTTATAATTTCTGCTGTTTTTTCTAAACATCATGGGACTAATTTTATTTTATAATTTCCGCTGTTTGTTCTAAACATCATGGGACTAATTAGACTAAGCCAATATGCTTAACCAGTAATTCCAGTTTAACAATTTAAATTGCTGTAGCTCAATTTATAATACAATAAAAAATATAATTCAAGTTGCATTGCTGATAAAGAAAGCTTATAATTCCAACCTCTTCACACTGGAGACAAATAGGGTATGTCATATAGAGCCCAATTTGAGGCCTCACTCAGACAGATTTGTTCTCCATCCTGACTGATCTCAGGGTTTGATCTTTTGTACATGGAAGTAATCGGTCTATTTGGCATTGTACAACCAGTTACCATCAGATCACCAAAGTTAAGCAATGTTGAGCACGGTTAGGACTCGGATGGGCAACCATCCCGGATTGAGTCGTGGTGCCAGCGGCCAACCAAGTCATTCACCGCTTAGGCATTGATAAATTGGTAGCAGTGCTAAGTTGCGAAGGTAAAACACACGTCTAGAGAAAGTAATGGCTACCTACTCTAGATTAATGGCATAAGCCACCTGCATCGCTGCTTGCCTAGTACCCGGAGATCAGCACTGGACCCTACGCTTATTTGAGTATGTGACTACCTTTACCTTTAGATGGAGCATCACCAATTGATACTTTTTGGACATTTAACTGGTGTTATAAAATGCCACATTATTTTTAGTAGTAGTAGTAGTAGTAGTAGTAGTAGTAGTAGTAGTAATAATATTATTAAAAGTAACAGTATTACCAAAGGGAAGGACTTGCAATCTCCTGAGACCTTGAAGACAAATCGTCAGAATCTGTAGTGCCGTTTCAACTGTACGCTGAGGAAAGAAATACTGCCATTACATATAACCGGTAAAAATAAAACACTGTAAACTGGAATATTAAGCACAAATACATAAAGAAAAGACATAAAACTTTACTACGGCATATTGCCTATATCTGCCATACCTCAGCTACACTGAAGTCACTGCAGTGGCTCAAAGTTTCCGAACGCATCTATCACAAGATAATAACGATTACATACAGTTCACTCCATTCATCAAAACTGGTCTACCTGCAAAAACTCAACGCTTCATCCTCCTAGACCTACATGATCGTCATCTCATCTCACACTCTCACGCCCGTTGAATCAATCAACTATCAAAATCTGCAACAGTGCTTTCTCATACGCTGCACCAGAACTTTGGAAATCAATTCCAGCTTCCCTCCATAGCTTACGACATGGTCAAACAACAAGCTCCAAATCCTCATTTCCTTTCATTCCTTCACTTCTCAAGCCTTTAGGTCTAAACTTAAAACCTTCCTATTCCAAAAGTCATTTCCTCCGTAGCAATAGCAACCTGCCCCGCTGCCTCATAGATATACTGACCTTTGCCCGGCTGACAACCCACCTTGCCCATAGCTATTTCAAGAAAGATTAAGCTCATAAGAATAAGCAGCTACCAACTGTACTACTTTCAAAAGCGCTATATAAATTTACAAGATTTTACTTACTGTTTCTTCAACAGGGTATAATAATACGCATGGCATAAAGAATTGATGAATTTAGCATTAGAATTAATGCAATCAACAAGTTCAATTGCAAATTTGCAATAGGTCACATATACATTGCATAATTATGCGATTGACCAAACAATTCTCTGACTGGGCTGGCCCTGCCAAAAAATATCAGGCCCAATATATGCCCAGCCCAGTGTTTTATCCAGGCCTGTTAGGGAGAGATTCCCTCCCAAATGTCAGCACTGACACAAATTTTTGCATTGAACTATGTCTCTTCCCAGGGTTTAATCACTAGAGGCCGTTTCCGGGGAAATTGCCCTTTCCCCGGAAATTTCAATTTCTCCCCGAAAATTTTGGCTACTACATCAACTAACATCAGCCCCTAGCTGATTTCCCCCGGGTTTTGTCAGCCTACCCCCGAAGTCCAGAGTCTAGATTAAACACTGTATCTTCCCCGCCAGCCAATTCAAAGGCACTTGTCCAGAAGTTAGCCACTTCAGCGGCTTATTATTATTATTGATATTATTGATATTATTGATATTATTATTATTATTATTATTATTATTATTATTATTATTAGGTAAAATTATTATCATTAAACTGACAATATCTTGCGCCATATTACCAAAATGTTAGGAGCAAGGGCACATTTACAGAGTCCAATAAAACTAGATAAAATAACAGACATCAACAAATGAATGGAAAACAATTTAAGGCAGAAGAGAATAATATTTTCTCAACAAATAAGTCCTTAGATTTTACTTAAAGAAACAAACATCGCAGCCATTCGCAGGACGTTCAACTAACGTTGAGCCAATCCTCTTGATAAGTAGCCGAACTTTCTCGGCCGTTACTTGGATTTAATCGGATAATAAGGCTTATCGCGAGTCTAAATTTAGAATCGGTCCTGAGGTCACGCGCACTGCGCATGCGTATGCAAATGTGGGGGCATTAGATAGTCGAATGCATGGAAGCCATTGACATCTATAAATAGCCTAGACTGCTCATAGGCCCGTTAATCTGAGGCCACGGTCCTCACCTAGCAAGATGGCTGCCGCCACCTAGTAAGTAAGCAAGTAAACACGAAACACCTAGCGAATGGATGCTCAACTATATTTTTGTTTGCCGCTACAACGACAGTCCAGTTAAAGAACACATTATTCTGAATTATTTGGTCTTTTTGAATACCATTCCCGTCTATAATGGTTCAAATAATTTATTAGTCTGATGAATTAATGTAATAATTTTACTTTATTGTATTTCGCCTTTGGTAATAAAAGCGCAGACTGTCTAAAGTAATTTATCATTTTTATAGCGCACGTTGAACACGCATGATAAAACTATCTGATCAGTATCTCTGTGGCGAACTATTTGCCGTTTATGTACATCACTATAGCGGCCTTCGTATAATCTTAGTAGACAGCTACGTAAGAATAATTGGATTATAATATAAACTTTACTACTTTAGTTACTTAATTAATTTATATACGAGTTTTAATTTTGACTTCTCTAGTATAAGTTAGTTAAGCTTCTTGCGTCATTATGTATGTCTGTGTATGTTGCTGATCTTATGTTGCTGAATTGCTGAATAAATAAATTGCTGCTGCTGAATAAAAGTAAGAGGTTCAGACTCAGTAGGATTTCTTCTGTGTTGAAAGTCACATCCAAGTCCACTGTTTGACGTTATAACACACATCAGAGAGGCTATTTGACTTTCATTTAGTGTTTGAGCATTGTGGTAGGAATGGCAAAATTTATAGCTATACTGTTTGCTGACTTGTCTACTCTTTAAATAGCCAATGGAATGGGAACTGGGAGGTGACAATCTCCCACAAAGACAAGGAGTCAGACTCCCATGATGAGACTCTCAAATTATTATGTACAGCAGGGTTGTCCAACCCTTTCAAGCGAAGGCCAAACCCCAAGTTTGAACCAGGTCCAGGGCCACTATAGAAGAAATCGTAATGTATTACATTACATCACAGGAATAACAATTTTCAATTAATTGACTGTTTTTAGTTATATTGTTACACTGTTGCAGTCATACTGTACAATATTAGGCAGCTAGTCAACTTAGTCTTACAGACTTGCATAGAAGAATTAAATGTTAGGTATGACATTGTTTTTGTGTCACAAATGCTCTATATTGGCGCCTTCTGCTGACGCAACAATTCTTATAATTCCATACAAGTGCTCACCCAGAAGAAGTGACCTCTGTTTTAGTCTTAATGTTCTTCATTCATTTTAAACGAGGTTTTGAATCAGTTGGCCCTATCCTTTGGAATGCTCTTGACACCAGTATGCGTGGCTTAGCAACTGCTAATTCTATGGCCCACTTTTCATTTTAAAGTACCAAAAGGTAATGATGTTTCTACAGGGAGGTACCCTAAGACTGTGGTAGTAAATATATATATATATATATATCTTTATTTTGCATTACAGTGATATTTTGCCTCAACCAATGCCAAAAATCTTGCATAAGCACTTATTTATACAGTTATTCAGCAAATTCATGTTAGCTTTACTAGTTGTGGTTATTTCAACAGCATGCATAAGGATTCGTAGACAAAACGACTTAAATAATTCAACAGTCACCAGCTCAGAGTTTGATGCTTTTTTGAGGAAATTTGTGGGGGGGATGCAAAGTGAAGAGGAAAAAACAAAAGAAAAGAGACAAAAAGGTCATTGTTAGTGTTTTTCCCACTAAATGTTAATAAACCTTGCAAAAAAGGCTGAGCAAAAAAAAGAGAAGGTAATTTTGTAGTTTTTTCACTAAATTTTGTTAAAAACTCACCAGAAAATAGGCTGACAAGCAAAAGAGGTCATCCGTAACCCCAGTGGGGAGGATGCATCCCCAGTCATTAACATGGTGGAACTGCCACTGAACTCATATATATACACAGTACAAGGCAGGCGACAGCAAACCTCCCTGTCGAACCTCTGCGTGAATTACAAAGCATGTGGATAAAGCACTACAAGCATCTAACATCACTATCATACAAGCATCTAACAACACTATTACATTTACTAAAGCAATCTGAAATAATTGAAAATACACACCTTGGAAATTGGCGTTTCAATAATAAACACATTAAACCATAATGATTAACTCGATCAAAAGCCTTCAAAATATCTAGAGCACAGAGAGAAACCGTAGAAATCTAACTGGCAATGATGAGTCACAGTAATAATAATAATAATAATAATAATAATAATAATTATGCACTTCTATAGCACCATTTCTAATACTCAAGGGTATCAATCGATGGTACTTCAAATCCATCCCAAAAGACCAGGTCATTCCAGATCAGTCAGAGGGAAACAGCAAGACAGACTATGGAGGAAATGCTATTTGGAAGAGATGTGTTTTAAGCCTAGATCTGAAAATGCTCAGTTTATTGGAAGATCCGACAACCAAAGGCCGGGGAAGTCAGCTAGTGGGGCTTGGGGAGTGCTGTAAGTTGATGCAGTATGTCAAAATTTTTAGGGGAAAGGGCAAACAGGTAGTGTTTTATCCAGACTCCAAGCCTTGGGGGAATTAAAACTTTCGGGGATCGACTTGTTAGGAGAGGAAAAGACACAGTTCAATGCAAAATTTGTGTAAGTGCTGTGATTTGGGGGGATTTTGAGGTCTTAGAGGGGGATCTCCTCTCCTAACAGGCCTGTATAAAACACTGGCAAACGGCCTTGATTAAACCCTGAATTATACAATGAAATAAATCGCCTTACAAAAGATCACCACAAAAGAATAACAACAACTATAACATATTCACCACTGGTATAATGGCTACAGGCCTGTATAAAAACACTGGCAAACGGCTACATTAATGACTACAGCAGAAATTGAAAAACTTGACCACAATAAAATACAGGTTTACATCAAAATGGCAACATACAACTATGGCTATCAACTACTGGTGCTTGAATAACACTAGTTTGGTCAGCTGCCTTACGCACTTTGGTACCAGTTTTGTGTTCAGTGTATCTTTTTGCAATGGCATGCATTCTAATCTTAATGTAACACTGACTGATAACTTTGATTAGTTTGTATACATGATTACTTTCCGGACTAGAATCAAACATGTGATCATAAAGATCAGCAAACACACTTTTCGATTCCCCAACTTCACTTAACACAGATAGAGAAACTGTTGCCACTAATTTTGACCCAAGAGCCAGAGGCAAGTTACCTTTACAAGAAGCCATCATTCTGCTTATTGCCTGCTCTGTGATCTCACATACTTTGACAACACTCTCAGAAGGCTTTATCAAGCCCCTTTGTCTTTCAATTTAACAAACAACAGTTTCTCACAAAGTGGTGCTGCAGTTAGTGACACAAGGCAATCAGGGCAGTGTAGAATTCGACGGACCATTTTTACAACATAACCAGCCACATATGCCACAACATTTACTTTAAATTCTGACAATGATGAAAAATCACACTTTTTGGCATATTTGTGTTCAAGCTGTAACTGTGATACCTCATCACTCTGACTTGTCACAATATCATAATGACGTGCAAGACAAATGTCTAGAATATCAGTATCAACTGTATTAACAACACCTTTATTTCTATGCACATCACGCGTTAAAAGAGGATATCAGTACCATCCAGGTGGGCACAGTTGCCACCAATACCCTTCACTTCGTGGCGTATCAAAAAGTCGCTTGTATGCTGCAATAAATTGCCTTGCAGTCGGATTATTATTATATCCCAATGATGAACGAACAGCAGAAAAAATAATTCGATGTGGTCTTGACTCAGCTTATAAGTCAATAAATATTTCACTGGTGCATCAGCACCTGCAACATACTGGAAATACAATGACTTAACAGTCTGTATCGCACATAAAAACCAATAAATGGCGTCTTCCTTCGGGTGGGCGTCATCGACTGACCACTAGTGTCTTTTAGGCTCATAATATAAGCAAATGCTTCATCTAAAAATGGATCCCACAGATGAAAATTTGAAGGCCTCAATGCGGCTTTAAAACCACGTGCAACAGGATTACGTGAATTTAGAACATCAAACAGGTGATCAATGAGTTTCAAAAAATTTTACTGTAGGCTCAGATCCAGAAAACTGTGGTAAATGTAGATATGTGGCACAGAACTCAATAGCTGATGATGTACTGGCACTCAACGTCTGTGCTGCTAAATTTACTTTCATCTTCTGTGTGTGAAAGTTAATGTGAGCTTTAGTTAATTTATTAGCCAGATGCATACCCTCATTTTGCTGCACCTGATGTAGGGCAACAACATACTCCCATTTAATTTTGTTACCATCAGCATCGACAAGTATTCCGCATTCAGCGAGAGTGTTTCGAAGTAGCTTCAACATATGGCAAACATCAAACACCACATGAACTTTCACACAAGCATTACTGGGGTGCACAAAAATGCCTGAAGATTCAATGGATCTAAACCCAACTCATTCATCATTTTGAAATGACAGTGGGGTCCATCACATGTCAAAGAAACAATTTTAACACCAATGTCATACAATTTTGACAAACATTGCTTAACTAGATTAGCACGATCGGAGCCAGACAATCCTTTCACAAAGAAATAACCTACTGGAATTTTCCAGTTTTCACACAAAGATACTACCATAAAAACTAGCACTTCAGTTGCAACAGGAGTTGAATCATCACAAATTCCACTGCCTAAATCAACACAACCACTTAAACTTACTTCCATTCCACTCAACATGCTGGGACGGATTGCCATCTAAGTCAATCATTAATGAACATAAGAGTGGTTTGGTGTTGGCTGAAGCATGTTCAGCTCGTGCCTTCAATGCTGAAAGGGCTTCCTGTGTAAATCCAGGCTCACCATTAACACTTTGGTACCAGCGTCTAATAGCACTGAGACTTGGTAAAGCAAGATTGAAATGTTTGCGAACATAATTATAAGCTTTAAGTGGAATAAAACTGGAGCGTTAGTGCAAATGCTCTCAATTCACTAGGATAAGATTTGCGTGTAACGTTTTTACCTGTTTGTTGCACAATTCGCTCCATTAACTGCTTAGAAACACCAGAAAAAGTTTTCTCCAACATTTCAACACACTGCTCATTTACAAGATGCTGCTTTGCAGATTTTCAACAATGATTTGCAGAGAATTATTTCGTTTCCTCAAACGGGATGCTCTCTGTCGTTCCAGTTTCAATTTCTTTTTCATTGCAGCACATCTGTCGTGAAAGGTAGTCAACTTTCTTTTGAGTTGACGTGGACTCTCAATGGTGTAGTAGCAGTGGTGGCGACAACAGTTTCTACTTCAGATTTTGCCAGTCCACTTGGCTCTGGTTTGACTGTCTGCTCATTCTGTGCATCTGATGGTACAACAGCTGTATGAATTACAGGCAGTTGTCTGGAATTCATTACCTGATCACAAGCAACAATATGTAATCAAATTGACTTTGCATATTAATCATTAAAAAAACTGATTATGGATCATTTCCTATTAAGATACAGTAAATCATATTGACACGTGACCACTGTCATTGTTCGACAGATTGTCATAATACCCGATATGGCCTACGTGTGTTAGAATTTCTTACTTAAATGTGACGTTTACTTTTACACTATGTAAAAATGTCACTCCAGGTACTGTAATTCACTACTATTACTTTGTCACAAAACAGTAATGAATAGTGAAATTGTTATCAAACCTTTCTCAAATGTTTAGGAAACTTGAACAAAGTTGGAACTGCATTTTCTCTGAGTCTTGTTGTCTGGCCAGTCTGATCAAAGCAGTTCTCAGTAAAGTGATCAGAACACAGACATGACCAAGTATTAGGAGTGAAATCGTCACGTCTCATGTTGTAAACCCACTGCATTGTCAAACATGAGTTCGACAATGGAAAACTGAAAACAAATTATAAATCATGACAAATAAAATGTATGCAGGATGTTAGTAAGTTAGTAAATATTAAAAACATTATTTCAAGTTAACGATTAAGTGCCAAAGTGTAAATCAATTTTAATGCTGAATTTTCCATTAAGGTGTTGTCAAATGTTTCATAATGTTTAGAGGGGCACATTAATGTAATTTATCTCGATGTCGGGGCCGCACAAAAAGGGCTTCGAGGGCATAAGTGGCCCATGGGCGCCACTTTGCCCATCCCTGAGCTACTGCATAATATCAACGTAATAACTGATTGCAAATGTGAATTCAAATGGTGCCAACATGTAATTGCAAAGTAGCAAGTAGAGATAGCAGTTAAAAAGTGGTAGGTTGTGAATAACACCATTGATGAACAGCGATGTATCCAAGATTTTAGGTTTGGGGGCCAAAAATTCACTCCCTCCTTCCCTTTCTTTTGAGTCCGCAACGCTATTTTGGGCTTGAATTCATTTGGGGGCTAGCTTCAGGCTTGGGGGCTTAAGCCCCCCCAAGCCTATGCCTAGCTACGTCCCAGGTGATGAAGCCAGCTGCAGAAACATGTCCATTCTGGTAGCGCTGACTAGCCATGTGTGACCTCGGGTGTTCCACGTGTTTTGAAAATTGTGTGCGGCTGCTTTGATAGGCATTTATTATAGCGGCCTTTCCTGGTAGACAGCTACATTAATAGTAATAATACTTCCTGGATTGAGTGGTAGTCTGTAAGATGCCCTGATAGAGATTGAGCGTTCGTGAAGAAGCTGGTGCAATGCGCCAAGCTTTCTGGCAGCGCTATAGAAATTTCGTGTTTACTTATTTGTCATGGTAACAATTCCGGACGGTGGCGCCGTGGCGGTCATAACGGGAGCGGTCATAACGGGGGCTATCATAACGGGGGCGGTCATAACTGGGGCAACTACAAAGTGATACCATTTTATCAACGTCTTACCGGTGGAATGTCCGTCCAACAACCGCATACTTCTTTCCCGTTCTGTTTGTACAGCTAATCGCTGCGCATGATGGCATTTTTAACGAATTTACCACATTAAATCCTTAACGTGTAACAGACTTCTGATCCGAGCAAGATGGCGGCATTTTAGCCTCAGTGGTTGCAATGACAAGCTATAGGCCATGAGCAGTCTAGGCTATTTATAGATGTCAATGATGGAAGCGGTATTGTTTGAAGTGCTAAAATTGATATAAAGTTTATTTAGCTCCGTGAAAAAATTTAGTATGCCGATCAAACACCGTTGTAACTTGTTATGGAACATGTGCAAATGACAGCAGGAAAGCTGAAATTTGTTTGAAATAAGGCGTGCGTTTTATACAGTTCCCCGATCCGATATCACTGCAGACTCACCCTTACTCGTGGGTCATCGCCTTCTGTAAATCTCTATAACTAGTTAATTTATTCTGGAATTTCTGGCTAGAGTGAAGAGCTAACAAGAAATTTTTTATTGTAATTATAACTCAAAATTTAAATTTTAATATGCCAGTTCTCACGATCATTGTTTATTCTTTGGACTGTCCATTAATTACGTCAACAATTTAGGGGAGGGGTTTGAAAATGTGTGACAGTTGTTGACAGGGGAGGGGATCAAGAGAAGTTGACGTCAACAATTTTCACTTTTTACAAATAATCAAAAACTAGGAAATTTAATGGGATACTACTTATTACAATGGAAACAAGCATGGCAAAAATGGTCATAACCATCACATTTTGACACTTGATGAGCAAAAAATGGAAAATTATCATCACCGCAAAAATTAATAACCTTGTTATTGGGACCTGTCATTGATTTTGGGGGAGGGTCAAAAGTTTTTGACGTAATTATGGGGGGCTTACTGAAAGTTGACAGTTGTTGACATGGGGAGGGATCAAAAAATTGCCCAAAAATTGTTGACATAATTAATGGACAGCCCCTTTATTAGCATTGCTTAACGTAACATGTATGTAATATGATATATATATATATATAATATTAAGATCCTTGCTCTGTATGTCTCTCTGTTACCTTCAAGCGTTCTGATTGATTGACTATTGGTAGACGGAATTTAGTCCTTACGTCGCGATGCGTTGGTGGGCGAGCGTTTGATGAAGCGTACGTTTAATTGTTCTGTCAACGTCGCGATGCCTTGGTGGGCGATGTTCGAAGACGACGTTGCTATTGGTAACCAAACGGTTTAGTCGAAGAAGCGTTTGACGAAGCGTACGTTCAATTGTTCATTGCAGCGTCATAATGTGTCACGATGCGTTGGTGGACGTAGCTTGAGGAAGTTACGCAATTTTAACGTACACAAAAAATACGTGTACAGCGTCACAAATGGTCACAGTTGCGTGATTTTAACGTACATAGGCCTAATTATTACGTGGCGCAGAGCTTGGCTAGGTGGCGTATGTACAGTATATCATTGAAATGTTGTTCAGCATGAATTCAATGATTGGGTTTTAGGTGTAGGTATTGGATTAGTATTATCCTGCACTGCGAGCGAAGCGAGCGCGAGCGAAGTGAGCATCCTTCTAGTATATATATATATATATATATATATATATATATATATATATATATATATATATATATATATATATTAAGATGATGAAAAAACGGCATGACCACATTTTGCTTAGCGCTATATTAGACATTACCTCTGCACGAGTTCATCCTTTTTCCAGTCATTAAAGGGGTCGCGGCACTATCAGTGGCGGCTCCACCGGGGGCCAGGGGCCCCGTGCCCCCTATTGACTGCCTGGCCCCAGTGGCCCCTCAGTTGGGACCCTATACTTAATGCTACATAGGTTAAACAACAAATGGTTGGCCCCCATGATTAGAGTTGCCCCCCCAACGGCCCCCCCACTTGCCAAATCCTAGAGCCGCCACTGGGCACTATAGAGGTTGAGAACCGCTGATAAATACGGGAGATTGTTTCGGCGATCAATGCACCCATTCCACGGTCCAGCTCACTGTAAATTACTATGGATGGTGACCGGAAGATTCGGGACGGAAGATTCGGTACCGGAAAATTCGGTACCGGTCACGGAAGATTCGGTACCGTTGGGTGCGCAGGGCCCGCTGGGGCTCAGGCCACCTTATTGCCCCCCGTGGGGTGGGCGGATAAGTCCGTTCTAACGCGGGGAAGGGAAATAACGGCGAGCTACGATAATAATGCATGGCGGGTGGGAGCGGTCCGGGAGCCGTTGAATCGGGTCAATTTTCCCTCCGGAAAGGGCCTAGCTTAAACCCTGCCTTGCTGTACATGTAAAACGTACTACCGTAGCATAACTATCTATTTTGGGCCTTTTCTAGAAGGTAACATTAAACAGCTCAAGTTCCCTGCACATATTGCGAGTTTAAAATCTGTTTACATCCATTAAGCCGGTGGGGGGAGCAAAAGCGCGCCTGAACGCTGGGTGTCCGCTAATGACGCGCGACAGTTAAAGCGGACAAATATCAGCAGCAGGTGAGGCGTCATCTTATGTGTACGTCGAACCGGTACCGAATTATCCGGTACCGAATCTTCCGGTACCGAATCTTCCGGTACCGAATCTTCCACAAGTAAAGTTTTGGTACCGAATTCTCCGGTACCGAATGTTCCGGTACCGAATGTTCCGGGAACCCTATGGATATAGCTATACTACACTACAGTACTATAGAGTGGTGGTTCTCACACAGGGCAGTCCCTACTGAACCACAGGGCAGTCCCTACTGAACCACTTTAATTTATATTAGAGTATAGACTAGGAAAAGCAATAAACAACACTGTTCAATGCACTGCATCATCTGCGTGTAGTGTATCGATATTACCAGTGTGCGATTTGTGACCTGGAGCAGTGGAAGGATATGTCGAGCTTGGGTGATGTAGTTGTTGAGAAAGTGTAGCAGTGGGAGGTATGTAGTGGTGGGGGGATGTAGCAGTAGGGAGATGCAGTTGGGCAGTGGTGGGGGATCCTCCTATCCCCCTACAAGTCGCGCCCTGGATATTACAGACAAGTTATAAGGAGGCGGGAGACTGCAGGGCCAGTGGCGTCTGAACGATTTTCCGTCAGAGGTGCAGATTTTCTCGAGCTCAAAGTTTTCTCTTTCAAATCCTTGACAAGCAAAAAAGAAAAAAAGGTTTTCGACACCAAAAATGCCTTGACAATCCAAAAAAGGTTTTCAACACCAGGGGTGTAGCCAGGAATTTGATTTGGGAGGGTATAAATATTTTGGGTGGGTATAAACTTTAACTATAAACCGCATAAAACATATAAACCACATAGGCCTATAACCTCATGTAAATCACATAAAAAGACTTTGGTAGACTGATTGGGGGGTATATATACCGATATACCCCCGTCGCTACGCTCCTGTTCGACACCAAAAATGCCTTGACAAGCCAAAAAAGGTCAACTGCACGAATTTTAAGGGCGCAGGGGGTGCAGACAGAGTGCAGACCATCTTCTTTTCAAGGGGCGCACTGCACCATCTACATTTTTCCAGGGGGTGCAGCTGCACCCTCTGCACCTCCACTTCGTACGGGCCTGTGCAGGGCTGAAATACGGAAGCTCCTGTAAAATACGGGAGATCTGGCAACCCTAGTCTCAATCCGTATCTCCAATTCTCCGTCTGGTAAACTCCAGGTCGTTGTCCAACCGCTTCTTTATAAAGCGTCTTTAATGCGTGAAATTTAATTGGCTGGAAAGGGGCTGTCCATTAATTACGCTAAGGGGCCGTCCATAAATGATGTCACGCGATGTTTGCAGTTTTTATCTTCTCGGACCCCTCCCTTCGTCACAAGTCGTCACAAAAGTCAGACCCCCTAAAAATGACGTCAAAACGCGTTTACCTCCCCCCATCTTTCCAATGTCAAAATTAATATTTCAAATCACTTTATTTCTTGAATGGAGCAGGTATTTCAATGAATTCGTTTGAAAATATTCATTAGGCCTATAATTGTTATAGTTAAAACGATATTCAAAAACTTATTCAAATTCTTCTAAAGAAATGAAATATAATGATAAGTGCAAAATACGTCCCAATTTGTTTGTTGTTGATAATAATAATTATAGCAAAAAAAGCGGAGTGCAGAATTATTAAACAATTATTCCAAATATGCATTCAACAAATTGGAAAAATTTGGTAGAATTATTAACATTATCAAAATGTTTCAACAATCTTGATATTATAAAACAGATATTTATTCTCCATTCTCCCATGGTGAATTAAAATGGTCCTTTATGGAATAAATAGGGAAAGCTTGGCTCTCTGCTAGGGTTGTAACTTTTCTGGAAAAGTAGAATGCCCGGAATTATTCCGGAAATTTCCGAAAATTTCCGGGAAAATGCAACCGGAAGCGCCGCGTGAATGTCCATAAAAACAATATATAGCGCTATATATAACAATCCCGATAGTTGTTAACAAATGCCCAACAAACGAATAGTAATAAATAGTAATAATGATAATAAAAAATAATAGATAGTAGTAATAGTAATAAATAGTAATAAATAATAATAATAAACAGTAATAATAATAATAATAATGATAATAATAATAATGATAATAATAATAATAAACATTAGGCCTAATAATAATAATCAACTTTTCCGGAAATTTCCGGAATAATTCCGCAGGAAATTTCCGGAAATTTCCAAGCTCGGAACCCTAGTCTCTGCATCCCAAACCAAAGACGCTGCGAGCTGAAATATTTTGCATACGGCTAGGAGTCCGCCTAATAATATTAGAAACTACAGAGTATAACAATAATTACTAATAATTTTTACTCGCGATTTTTATTACTTTGCGGTATTAAAGCAGTATTTAGTATTATGTGACGTCATCTTTCTGGAAACCCTCTTCCACCGTCGTCACACATCGTCACAAATGTTTGAACCCCCTTCTCCGTAAGTGCGTGACGCCATTTATGGACAGCCCCTTACGGATTTTTTTCAAAATTTTTAAATGTTTAAATCTAACTTCTTTTCGGGGCGCAAATTCTGCGCCTGCCCCAGGCGGCATAAAGCCTTGGTACGCCGCTGTGTGCAACTTATCTTTACGTTTTGATGCACATGATTTTTCTTTTCAATTAGTGTAGACCAGGGTTTCTCATACATTTTTGAACTGCGGCCCACTTCTGCGGTTTTGTAACGTGCCGCGAACCCTAATTATCGCATGCAATATTTTTTAATGCATTCGGCCATCTGGCGAACGCTAGTTGAAATGAAGCTTCCTAGTTTTTAATAAATGGAAAAATAAAAGCTCTGATTCAGTTCGAATGAAAATATCGCAAAGCAAATTTAATAGGCAGAATTATTCATATTTTACCAAATAAGACAGGGAAAGCGAAATAGCTATTGAAATTTCTCGAAAATTATCTTTTTATAATTTTGCCAGGAACATACCTTTGTTACGCGTCATAAAAATCCTATGAGTATGGCAAAATCGCTTAACCGCCGGGTAAAATCCAACTATTATCAGTAATTTGTCCCATTGTTGGTGGAGTTTCAGAGCAAAATGGTCGAAATACGCTTTCCTTGCGTTATTGCGAAATAAGGTTAGTTATAGTTTCCCAAACTTTTTGGAACTGCGACCCATTTCAGAGGCTTGGATAAAACATTAATGATTTTAACATAAGCCGTGTATGGAGGATTCCAGACATATAGGTCTATAGATTTCTTGAAACCTAAAACTACTTGCAAGCATCAAGGCTTGTGACATTGTGGTATTGCCGTATTTGTTATAAAATGACACATTTGAATCTAATTTCGCGCTACCCCGCGATCCATTAGTCTGAGCCCTGCGACCCACTTTTGGGTCGCGACCCAGTAGCGTAGCTAGGAATTTGTCTTAGGTGCAATTCTTATATTAAAAAATGGATATGCATATCGATAATCGACTCGAGCAAACTTGATTCAATTTGGCTATATAATGACAGTGATGGCACTCAAGGGCCCATCCATAAATGACCACGCGATATTGTCAGTTTTTTTTACCACCATTCTCTCTCGTTACACGTCGTCACAAAAGTCAGACACCCTCAAATATGACGTCGCAACGCGTTAACCCCCCCCCCCCATTCATCTTGTCGTCTTTCCAATGTCAAAATTAATGTTTCGTTTGAAAATATTCATTATAATTACTGTAGTTAAAACAATATTCAGAAACGTTTGAAAATTCTTTTTTAAAGATACAGTATAATTATTATAAGTGTAAAATACGTTCGATTTTGCGGTAACATAGCATTGCAGTATTATTGTATTAATAACAATATTTAGTGTTATGTGACGTCACAGTTCTTGAAACTCCCTTCCCCCGTCGTCACACATCGTCACAAATGTTTGAACCCCCTCGCCCCTAAGCGCGTGACGTCATTTATGGACGGCCCCAAGACATTGTCTAATTTCTAATTCTGCAACATTGTCCTTGTTCTCCAGTTTACAGTATTTATAACACGACCTATATCTATTGTGCCCGTTGAAAAATGTGTAGGCCTACATCTACGTCGTCATCACAACTTGGCAGTGGCATAATAACTTTGGGATCTGATGTACAATCTGTTGACAAAACTGTTGGCAGTGGAAAGCTTTCATTATATAAGCGTTTTCATTTGTAAAAAGCTTATCGCCAACAATGGGCGCCTGTTACTGATGGTTTGCAATTTGAGTCCAGGTTTGACCGAAAGAAATCTGAAATTTTTTGTTGCTTTTTCTTTGGTTCAGATGGTTCTGTCTGATCTGCCATTGCAATGATCTGTATGAAATAATAATACAACTAGTAAATAAAAAAAGCCACGTATAAAAATTGACTTCGTGCATACACGCTTACATAGGGGCCTACAACAGATTTCTGCTTTTTAAACATGTCCTCACATTTAGTATTTAAATATTTTTTATTCCAATATAGCCTATCTCTCAAAAAAATTACATCAAGTGTAGCCTACTGCAGTCTAGAATTTAACAAGTCAGTAGTACGAATCTATTTTCTGGAGTTACAGGATATGCTTATACTAACTGGGAACTCAGACGTCAGAACCCCAGGCGTAAGGGATTCTTAATGGTTATTGGTTAACTTAGTCAGTATTCTGTAGCAAAACGTGAACTAAAGCAGCGTCAGCGTCCTAATGCTAATTTAGTATGACCGCTGGCGCTGTTACTCTAGCGCATTCGGAGTCCCTTACTGGACAGCATTGCATCTGCAGCATCACTGGTCTGAATGCAAAAGAAACTTGAACAAAGTGATATTTTATTCGTTAATTTGATTTACTTATGAGGAAAAGATACGATACGATGGACTATTATGTTTACTGTATGTTAACAAATGCCGGAAACAAAATAATGATAACAGAAAGTAAATAAGTAATAACTGCATTGTACATTGCAGTGCTAGTGCTCAAATAATTTAACTAATTTTTTTTACCACTTGACAACTTGGGGGTGCAATTGCACCCCCTGGCTACGACCATGCGACCACAGTTTGGGAAACACTGGGTCTGTAGATTGCGTTCACGTGGGCATTAGACAGACTATTTCTTTCTGATGCGAAATTTGAGGTCTTACGTTGAATCAGCGAGATGTTGTCCCAGCGATGCCCAATGGTTGAGCTAACCCATGGGTTGGGTTGGATTGGACTGGGTTGGGTCAGACCTTTCCATATTAACGGTAGGTTGGGTTGGGTCAGAAAATAAGTTATGGTTTAAGAAATTGCAATGTATTACGGTGGGTTGGGTTAGGTCAAGTAACCTTATTACCGGCATGGGTTGGGTTGGAGATTTGATCATTTTGATGGGTTGTGTCGTCCTCATTGAAGCATCCATTTGGTCATGACTACAGTTCGCAACATATCCGATGCCACGTTGATTGAAAGTGGCTTCGCTTTACTGGATTAAAATTACGATTTTGCTAAAATAGAGCACGCCAATAATTGACTTTAATTAACTGATGATAATAATACTAAACAGCAACACTCGATTTAAATCAAGTGTCGTTGTACTGTTGTACAACGACGACATTAAAATGGTGAACAATATCTTCACAAGATTTTTGCAAGGCAGTCAAATCATAAACGGCACTCACGCCACAGTTCAATTTCTGCTTCTACTTTCTAGTAGAAGCTAGGGGTGACCAATATGTGATGCGGTCACGTGTGGCATGCAGACACGCCGCGAAACGAGAGAACATGGGGCCAGTGTTGAAGTTGTGAAATTTGAGCGGGGGGGGGGGTGAGGACTGAAATTCAATGAATGACAGAAACTGCATGTACCCGATATGCGATTTTTGGGAGGGTTGCAAAGTTAGCTGGAAGGTTCACCCCCCTCCAACCCACCGGCAACTCCAACAATTGCATGGGGCAGATGGGGCACCCACGCAATTCTTTAGTCAAACGCCAAAATACCCTAATTCGGTTCTGATCACATCACATTCAACCGGTTCAACTACTTGCAGGTATAGTATCCCCGTTTGGTGTTGGTACTCTTAGATCATGTTGATTGCAACTCCCGAGTCATGATCAAAATAATCGATTAGTCCAGTGAGATGCTTAATATGATAACTTAAAGCAAAATGGCAACTCATCAGCGATGAGATAAACTGAACAAACTGACGACCGCCCTTAAGTTCCCGAGCGACTGAGCTACGATCAGACGCATCTTATCTGCGCTGAGAAATATCCTGGTTGGGTCTTGGATTCGGTCTTTAGATTTGCTGAGAAGAACCTTATTCCAGTTCAACTGAGAATCAAGGAGAACTATTCGACCGTTCCTGTAATCGGCCACAAATACTGCGTCGCCGGCGTCCAGCGCCAACCGCCTCGGACAGTCCGGCTGCTGAGCGACGTCCGTCGGAACAAAACGCCGGACGACGTCCGCACTGTCCGTAATTTCGCAAATCGTCCACGCTTTGCGTTCTTTCGACAAAAGACTCACAATGACATTTCCAGTCGACGACTCGACGGCGTGCTGTACATCGGTGAACTCGCTCGGCAGGCGACAGACGCGACGAACGGACGCGTTCGAACTGTACGTCTCTACGGCGCACGGATCGGCCGTTCTCGGCATCAGGACGCGACCGTCCGAAGCGACGGACAGACTGAACGGTTCGAACGCCGCCGACCAGCGCTCGACCGCATAACTGTCTCCGTCCACTCTCCAGACGCAGTTCCTGCTCTGGTCGATCACGTAGAGACAGTTTCCGGCCTCGCTGGCCGCAATGTCGGTCGGAAGAAGAACGCCTTTGAGCTGCACCTCTCTGCGCAGGTCATGCGAACCGCCGTCGCCGTACAGGCGAAGCGAATTCGGATCTGAGCAGAGAAAGTGAAGGGTTCCTTTGAATTCCGTCACTCCGTAAACAGCCGTTGCTACGTCGAAGCTACGCAGACTGTTCGCCTCCATCTCTCGTTCCGCTGCCATCAAAAACAGATAAGCACTCGCATCATGACAGTTGAAACGGTAGACGGATTGAAAGGCTATCTCGGAAAACTAGGTCATTGAATGCGGAGAGTTACTAGAGTGGTTTTAACACAGGCTTACTTAGCCTCCTAAACCACTTTAAATCACATTATTATTAACCCCTTAACTGGGGATCCCAGATATATATCATTATATCCGTCCATTTTACACTGAGTTACAGTTATATACACGGATAAGGGGTTAAACATTGAGTTGACAGCATTCTAATTATGCCCCCGCACCTAATTCAACTCCAGACTGCACACATGTATTCCTACCTCTTTCTTTTTCGAAGTATGTCTTGTCGATGTTGACTGTCTTTATCTTCGTTTCTTCTCTTCTTTCTTTCGTTGTTATTGTAGCAATTACATTCGTCAGGCGATCGAGAGGAAGTTTTCTGTGCTGTTGATAATTCTGCAATATTTCCTTCTTTTGTTTGTTGAGGATCCAGAGTGTCACGTCTTTATCTCTATCGACGTTGATTAGCTCCATGTGAAGGTCATTCAGTTGTTGTATGAATCGTTGTAATTGAGGGCTTAAGGATTGTTTCTTTTCGAGAAATTGACTTAAGCCGTGCTCTTCAAAACCAGACTGCATTTCAATTGCATTTCTCTTAACTTCGACCTTTATGCAGACTGCAAAAACAGAAAAGCCAAATACTTCTTAAGACAGGACTAGAGTCATGTACTACAGTCACTGCACATCTCTTACTTAATCACTTCAATTTTTCAATGGATGGAATACAAAAGGCACTAAGCGACTGAGTTATACAAGCGCTTCCTCTGAGACAATAAACAATAAATAAACAATAAATGGCACAATCTCGGTGCTAAAGAAGTAATATCGTGAAATCAATGGTGCGGTTGTTCCAGGCATTAAAAACACTTCATTGTGAGCAAGTATATGAAAATGTTAAGTTTACTAGCACAGAGGAAGAAATGTGGACAATATTACCAACTGCCAACGTTGAGTCACTGACTAAGGTCTCAACCAAAGAAATCTAGGTGATCATTTAGGATCAAAGCTATTAAGATTGCCAGATAAAAACTCATGAAAACTTGTCGCCTATAGGCAGAGAGACAATCTGCATAACCCAACAGCACATACAGTAGACAACACGTGTTTCGCATGAGATTGTACAGTTGAAACCAGACATGGACATGGGTTGGGTCCACCCAGGCCCGCCGAAGGGGCAGGGCAAAATGGGGAAATGCCCAGGGGTCCGGCGATCAGTAGGAGGCCCGGGCGGATCCGTAAAATGTTATCTCTTGCAATACTATTTATTATTATGAACATACTAGAAGGCGGTCGGTGGACCTGTCGAATGCAAGCAGAAAAGGTGATCACTTTTTCACAAAAGTCTGGCAAGCAGGGGCGGCGTTAGGGGGTGAGTCCGCGGGTCCGGACCCACCCAACCTTGGACAGGGACACCCGAGCAAATCGTGCAAATCCACAGAGAAATTTTGATTTGGGGGAGGGGTAGTATGAGCCGGGTCCTAGTTGTATAGATTGCATTAGACCCACCCAGCCAACAAAACCCAGCGCCGCTCCTGCTGGCAAGCAAATTAAGGTCATCACCACTTTATCACACTTGATCTGTATATTGTTTGAGAACCTTTGAACTTTTTTAGGACAAACATTCTAAACAATATAAACTTCAAACGTTTTATGGGCCAGTGACTGTTCGGGTCAGGGACCCGTAATTTCTTTCGACGGGTCTGGGACCTTGGGTTGGGTCAAAATTTTCTATACAGTTTATGGTGGGTTGAATTGGGTTGGGTAAGATAATAAGTCATGGTTTAAGAAATTCGAATGTATTACGGTGGGTTGGGTTAGGTCAAGTAACCCTATTACTTTCGTGGGTTGGGTCTGAATCATGATGGGTTGGATCGTGGGCGGAAGGTGGCAGAGTGGGTTACGTGCTGGAGCGTCAGACTTACGGAGCGGGTTCAAGCCCCGTCAGTGCCCCTACTGGCTTTCACGCAGGCAGTAATGCCTCCTAAGTCACTTTAAATCATGCTAAGTTTAAGTTAAGATTGGGTTAGGTTTCAAACAATGGACGCGTGTCCGTTGTCTGGTTGAATTCACAGCGTTGGTATTCAGTGTCCTTGCCTCCGCCTGTTTCCAGGACGTTGGCCGTTTGACGTTGACCGGTCTTTCGTAGGCAGCGGATGAGCGATGAGTATCGCCGGTCGTCGTCAACGGAGCGGAGGACTTCGACGACAGCGCCGCTTCTCTTCGCTTCGTCCTTGGCTCTGGTCGTCGTCGTTCTTCGCATTTGTTCGTCGGTCAGACAATCGACGGTTCTCAAACGACGAAGCGAAGACTTCGGTCGAAGCGTCTCCAACAGATACGGACCGACATTCCTCAGGATTACTTCTCTCTTACGACTCTCGCCGTAAATCTCTGTACGATGCGTTTACAGACACTCGATATCACATCACTGTAATATTAACTATGCGCTTCTGTAGCGCCGTTTCTAATATTCAAAAGTGTAAATTCTATTATACTAAAAATTCATCCGCAAAAGACCAGGTAATTCTAGGGATCAGTCAGAAGAGAAAGCAGCAAGACATGTCTAAGGAGGACAAAATGCTGAAAGAGCATTGGCAATTAAGGTTAAAACGGTGACGTATAAGGGGTCATTGCATAATTACGTAACGCTGGAAATGGCCTTTTTTAACAACCCACCCAACCTGTAACGATTAGTAACGTTTCAATAGACCCACCTCAGCTGTAGGTAACATCATGGGCGTCCGCAGAAATTTTTCCAGGGTGGGTGTGCAAAACAGGGTTTTGTGACGAAAGAAATGAACAAATTTCCAGGGGGTGCAACAAAACAAGTAATTTTAGAAAGAAAGAAACAAAGTAATTTTACTTTTTTCATAAATCCTATATTTTCCAGGGGGTGCAGTTGCGTCCCCCTCCGGACGAATATGCAATGACCCCCTAATTATAGATTCATCCGTTGGCCTAAAAAGCCCTACATACTGTATGTACAATATGATGAATGTGTGTGTAATCTTACTGGCAAGCGCGCGCATCAGTCGAATCTTGAATCTCTTCCTGATGATTCTTCGTCGCCATAATTCACTGACCGCCATTAATCCGATCAGTAGCTTTTCGTCTCTTTGGTAGTCGCTCTGTCTTCCATCTCCTTTCAGAAATCTTCGCAGAAGACATTTTTGTAGAATAGTGTCCAGTATTTCAAACAGAACATCATTCACCTGAAAGTGAAACCGAAACCGTCCAGCTATAGCGATTTGCTTTCTCAAGGTAATAAAAAGTTTCATCTTCAGGGGAAATTTTGAAACTACCATCGGTAAGCCATAAGAACATCCACAATGGGACATAAGGAGATGTTCTGATCCAGACTACTAGCGCGAGATTCGTAAAAAACCGATGAGAGAATTTCATCTGAGGGAATAAGGATGATTGCTGCTCAGATGTTAAAGCCTTTGCAAGAATTTCCCAAAAGAACAGAGTTTACTCTTGTATTATTCAGAATGTCCCATCTGTTGAGGCTCCGCCTGACACCCCGGCAGAGATTTGTACACCCCCAACATCTCCAATCTGAGACCGACACCCCAACACCCAAATCTCAGCTATGGGATGACCTTTTGGCAAGTAACCCCCAGAATTTACCGACACCCCCTAAATTGATAATCCTAAAAATAACCCTGTACCCCGATGGGGGGGAGTTCACGACGCCCCTTCTAGTCGGACAGGACAGAATTCGTCCGCATGGTGTCTCTGTTCTGGAATCCCAGGGTATATGCGTCACCTGTGTAGCCAGAGCCATATTAAGGCGGGGGCTAAGGGGGCTGTAGCCCCCCGGCCCATCATGAAAATAGGCCCACCGATTTTCGAGATAACCTTTTTTTGCTGGTCAGCACGATTTGGAAGGGAGATAACCTTTTTTGCTTGTCAGAGATTCAGTATAGGCTACGGCCTTTTTTCTCAGCCCCAGGCCCACTCGGACCTTAATCCGGCCCTGTGTGTAGCCCTGTTTATCGTCAGATATAAAAGATTTGGAAAACATTGAATATGAAACGAGGTTAGCGTCAATGGGAGTTGAATGCAGCTGACTGTTGATCCAAACTGAGCACTACGAGAGATGATTGTATCATGGATATAATGTCACGTGACTTTCGTTGTATAGTCATTTCTGCTCTGCGCCCGTAATTTTGAAATCGCAAGAATTATAATAATAACAGCCTTTAACTCGACTTAAATTCAACGCCCAATGTAAATGTTTACTACTTTGACAGTCGCCAAAATGCTATTACAGTCGACTGTGAACGGCAAATAGACCGTATTAGACCGACGCCTGTTGACCGCTGCTTCGACTTCAGCGTCCGAGAACGAGACTGATGAAGAGAAGAATTAATTCTGAATCATTTGCTTACTGTTGTTTCTGAAGCAACAGTTTCCGCCGTCTTCTTTTTAGACTCTTCTTGGTCGCTAATTAGAACACCTGAAATGGAATAAATAGAGACAAGGCAATTAACCCCTTAACTGGAGATCCCAGATATATCCGTCCATTTTACATTGAGTTACAGTTAAATACACGGTGAAGGGGTTAAAGGAACGACACATTATAGCCTAATGTGCGTCTGTCGATAGAAGCGCCTTTTGTGGAAACCTGAACGCACTGTTTGCAACAATGGCCTATGTTCGTCTCGATATTTTGAGAAATCCAGTGGCGGCTCTAGGATTTGGCAAGTGGGGGAGCCGTTGGGGTGGCAACTTCTAATCATGGGGAGCAACCATTTATTGTTTAATGTATGTACCATTAAGTATAGGGTCCCAACTGGGGGGCACTGGGGGGCAAGCACTCAATAGAGGGACACGGGCCCCCTGCCCCCCCCCCCCGGTGGAGCCGCCACCGGAGAAATCTACAAACTGATCCCATTGGACAATATACAGTGTGCAGGAATTGAGTTTAGGCAAATGGTTCGATTCTTAAATGCTGCTTAATAATGACCGTAAAATAGGCGTAACAGTTATTCTTTTCTACAGTGTTTTTGCATAAGGGTGTCTTTGCCCATGCATAACAACGGCCATTGATTGTTTGAAGTGAGAAAATGTGACTGTGATTTGTTGAATGGCGATGATTTTAAGATTCCTGGTTATTATTTTCTGCAAAGGTCGAACGGACAGAACGAAGAAAAGGTAATCGGCCAAACTTTGGAAAACATAACGAAGGTCTCATGAAACTTCGCCTTAGTATTTCCGTCCAAGGACTGAATGGCCGTAAACCAGAGGCGTTCAATTAAATTTTATGAAGGGCCAAGATTTTTATGACTGGGCCATGTAGTTTTTTGGGAAAATATAGTTTATGGGTCATAGAAAACAGATAAGTTGAAAACTTGACAACATTAATAATAGTTCGTAAGTATTGGAAAAACGTTATTTATCGTTTCAGCATCTTCGCGGGCCATTTAACACAACATGGGGCCCCGAATCTGGCCCGCGGGCCGCCATTTGAAAATATCCCTGCCATAAACCAAGCGAAACATTCCAATGAAATTGCGCTTGATACATTCGCAACAGTTATGGTTATGAAATGTTCAAACATAGGACCTCTAGGTGGTCTGGTGGCGGCCAAGGGAATTTGTGGTCAGAATGAAATGAAAAGAACGTACTGACACGCCTTTAATTTCATCTTTATTTCTCCAGGGCCTGCATGGCGGCTGGTAACTGACTAAGCACAGCACGGAGCGAAATATTTCTTTAATGAGACAAAATATGTTATAAATGTCTCAACCAGGACTTTCAATAAAATAAACTGAATTAAGTCGTCTGCTGGGCCCTCTCGCGAGATCTCCTTCGTTTCCCCCTTTCCCTGCTAATATTATACTCCGGCTGGCAGTGTTAGAATAGAACTAATTCTAGATATTATGCCAACTATGTAGCTTTAGTATAATATTATTATGCCTTATGATTTTATTAATTATTATTGTTATTGGTGACTCGACCGGCAAACATAATTTGAGAACAAAGACTGTTAATGCTAAAACTATGAAGTGCTACTGAATATTTTGGTAGGCTCCCGCGGAACCCAGCCATATCCTCCACGGACCCTTTTCGGTCCGCGGACCACAGTTTGGGAACCGCTGCTCTAAAGGTTTATGATGCAATTTTAAAGTGAAACAATTCTGTTTTTGAAATTGTCATTTTCCGGGAATTGTTAGCGTCTGCAGTATAAAATGTCTTCTCTTCAATTATGTTCTAGACTCAGTGGCGTAGCGTGGGGTCACAGGACGGCCGCTCCAGGTGCAGAATATTTTTTGGGGGATGGGAGGGTGGGAGGGGTGGGAAGGGTGGCGGAAATTCCAAGCGAATAAATAGAAAAGTCCAAGCAATATGAAATCCTAATTAACCATAGGTTGAAATAAAATTGTGAAATTTCGAATCTATTATTTAAATGTGAAAATACGATCGACGCGAGCGAGGACCTTTTATTTGCTTGTCAAGACTTTGAGGAGAAAAGAGAGAAAGTTGGAGGCGCTAATCCCTCTTTTGCCCTGAGCGCTTCCAACCCACGCTAATCCAAAGTCAAATGCCGTCAGCGAAAATCAAGCGTTTAAGCGATTGAGGAAAAGCCAGCGCATGACATAAGAACAATTCAGTGGCGTAGCCAAGGGGGTTTGGGGTTAAACCCCCCTTGCCTGCGGGAAAAATATTTCCTAGAAATTTCTATGCATTTTTAAATTTTTGTCGCGATTTGGGGTTCAGAATGTAACGGTTTAAGAGGCAAGAATATTTTTTTTGCTTGTCAAGATTTTTTCAAGGTTAGTCACGGTCAAAACCGAAAACCAGACCCCCTTTCCGCAAATCCTGGCTACGCCACTGGAACAATTGACAGTTGAATAGAAGTAACACTGCTAACGGTCATTTAGGCCGATCGATCGTCAGCATTTAGTTGGGAAACTGTTGAAATTCTATTTTCGGAAAAGCTAAATTGATTGCGGCATTTCCTAGACTTCGTTGACACCGTTTAGACACGTGGACTGTTTACTAATTATACGCCGTTCTGATTAATTACACGTTCATGTGACTACTTCGTCTATATTTAAAATTTTTAAATAGTACATCCGACTCACGTGACTGTTCTTCCTGTCTGCTCTGTTTTTCACAGTTTCCATCAAACACATGCGCTGTTCCTTCAACTCTATCCACTTCATTACTAAAAAATCAAATCAAGCAGATTTCAACACCTTTCTTCATGATTGGTTCGAAATATTTGATCTCCGTCTATGTTAGTAGCTTTGATTAAATGAGATTCTGTATTCTGGACATCAAGGGATGTTTTACCATTTCACGAAAGAGAAACTTTTCGAAACGACGGCAAATGGACCAATCGACCCTACCTGAGACCAAATTGAAACACGTCCTGTCTTCCGCCATGTTGTGCAATGATGACGTCACCGCTGATTGCGTCGTAATATAACCTCCTCGGAAGCTGAAATCCTTGGTCTTCGCTCGTGAAGCGATCGCACGTCTGCAGATCGCGACTAAACACCAGGACGCCGTGACCTCTGTAGTCGGCCACGAAGACTCTGTCCGACGAATCGCGGGTCACGTGACGCGGATCCATCAACCGAACGACTTCCGTCGGAACGGAGTCGACCGAAAGCGGAAATCGATGGAGAATCTCTCCGCTGCGGTTGACCTCACAGACGCTTTTGTCTCCGCTCGGCCTCCAAGTGTGGACGACGACGAAGCTTCCCGTCGACGTTTCGACCGAATGCAGCGGATGGGCGACGTCCGTCGGGAGACGAACGACGAGCCGCGGCCGGGCGTCGGCAGCGAAGAACGTCTCGAGGGTCGACGGAGAACCCCATCTGGCCATCAGAAGACAACCGTCCGTACAGACGGAGATGGTGAAGGGAGATCCGGTGTTGGACAGCCATCGATCCACCCTGTTCTCGTCGACCGTAACCCTCCAGACGCATCCGCTGTTTGAGTCGGCGACGAACAGGAGTCGGTCTCTGCCGTCGGCCGCCATGTCGACCGGCAGTTTCGTCTCGCTCAGTCCTATTTCGCCGGCTGCGGAGAAGTTGTTCTCTCGACCGTTACTAATCTGAAAGACTCTGACCGAATTCGGTTCTCGACAGAGGACGTAAAGATGACCGTCGAACTGCGCCACTCCCCACGCCATGACGTTGATCAGCTGACGTCTTAGGCGACGAATTTGAGGCAGAGAAACTGAAATCAGATAAAAATCGGATTTCCTTATAAAAACTCGACCAATCAGCAAAAGTATAGCAACGCATTGTTTCTCGCTGCAGGTCGTTAAATACGCTTCAGAATTAACCTAATTTCCAGCGGCGGTTCCAGGAATTCTTGGGAGGAATGAAAAAAATTTATAGGAAGTTGTTGGGAGATGCAAAGTGAAGAAGAAAAAAAGAGAAAAAGGTCACTGTTAGTGTTTTGCCCATTAAATGTTAATAAACCTTGCCAAAAAAGGCCGACAAGCAAAAAAGGTCATTCGCAATATTTTTCATTAATTTTTTTAAACTCGCCGGAAAATATGCTGACAAGCAAAAAAGATCATCCGGAACCCCGGTGGAGGGATGCATCCCCAGTCATCAACATGGTCGAACCGCCACTGTTAATTTCGCAGGGATTAACAACAGGATTTAATAACGTTAAACTGATCGAACCTCCGAAATAACTCTGACATTGCTGATAGTTGTCTTCGTTCCACGTCAGACGAAGATTAAGAATTTCCTGTTCATGCATCAGTCGACCGTATACTGTTTCTATCGACCTTCTTAGACTCCCGGTCTCGAACGATCGTCGAATGTTCTCGAGATCTTCGACCGATTGGCAGAAGAAATAGTTAACGATGCTGTGACCGACCGCAGTTCCCACTAGCTTCCTATCCACCAGCTCCTGTATACGTTGACGATCCTTCGGCGATTTGCTTTTGAGTAATTTGACGAAATTTTCAACGATTACGACCTCTTGTTCATTAACTGAACCCGACGCCAATTCCATATTGGCATGAATCTCAACGAGAACTGTATACAGCATGAAACAGCACAAGAAAATTATAACAAATCATAACACTGAAATTGTCCTTTCAATTCCAACAATCATGTCTCGAACACCGCGTTGCTCCGAACCAAACAGTCAAAAGTCTTAGAATTCACAATTCTCAGAATTGAATTATGCCTAAATTCTTTTTTGCCTTTCTAATGTGCATAATACAACGGAAACAAACAATTCTGTGCAGGTTCATAGAAGAAAATAAAAAAATTAGGGGGTGCGCCCAGATCCGGCGCGTGGGGGCTGCAAAGCCTACGGCCACAGGGGGCCCCGCCGGCCTCGGATATTTAAGAGTTTTCATTTTTCTTATTCTTAAGTAGTATTTGTTTTGTTTTTTGCTCGTCAGGCCATTTGAAGAGGTAAAAATATATACGGATGACTTTTTTGCTCGTCAAGACATTTCAAAAACGTTGCGCATGTAAAAATTGCAGGGGACCCCGAAAATCACGCACAGGCTCTGGGTGCGCCGCACCCCCTGGAAGATGAGGTTGGTTTATTTTCCTGTCGGGATTTTTGAAAAGAAGATAAAGGATAAGGAAAGGGCGATGATGACACTCTCCTCCCCCAAATTGATAATCCTAGAAATGACCCTGCTGCATAATCTCTAAAATAAGCAGTGAAGCGTATTAGCCTACCTCCGTTATTTCTGAGTAGATCTGCTATGTGCTTCTGATTAGATGCATCTAGACATTCGATCGTCTTCTCGTAATCCTCTAAACTGCGTCGGCGCAGAATCTCCAAAATCGTTTCGTTTTTCTCGTAAAAAGTCGCCTTTGATTGAATGCTCGCCAACTGTCGTTTGTTGACGATCCCTTTGGCGAAAAGAGAATTCAACACCTCTTCCGGGTCCAACAGATCAACGAGTGCCGAGTTGTCGAGTATCCTGAGTTCCCTTTCCTGGAGCGGCCATTTTCCACCAAATCGATTATCATATTCTAAATATTATCATCAGATTATTACGAAGTTTCGTCACGAGACATGACATAGATCAACAATATTCACGCTATGAATTTGATTTTCGAAATTAATTTCACCAATAAGAACAGTTTCAAAAGAAGATTGGATTGGATCTGTGACAAATTAGGTCAGTGTTTCCCAAACTGTGTGTGGGTCGCAGGGCTCAGACTCAGTCTAATGGAGCTCCGGGTAGCGCGAAATTAGATTCAGAAGTGTCATTTTCTTACCGCTACCACAAATGTCACAAGCCTTGAATGTTGCAAGTAGGCTTAGGGTTTAAGAAATGTATATGCCTGCAATCCTCTACGCACGGCTTATTTCAAAATGATTAGTGTTTTATCAAATTTTAGTTGACAATGACTTTGCAGGGTCGCTGCATGTTACAAAGCCGCAGAAATGGTAGGAGTTCCCAAACTTTTGGGAAACCCAGTCCTATAGTATCTGCAAAAATTAATCTTATTTCACGATAACGCAAGAAAAGCGTATTCCGACCATTTTGCTCTGAAACTCCACTAACAAATGAATCGCTGTTCAGTAGGACGGCGACCGATGGGAAAACCAGCGGTTAAGCGATTTTGCCATACTCATAAGATTTTGAAGACGCGTAACAAAGGTATGTTAATGGCAAATGTTAAAAAAATTTAATTGTAAAGAATTTTAAAATATATATTTCTATACTTTTGTCTTATTTGGAAAAAATATAAATAATGCTGCTTAATGTATCTGCCATATTTTTATTCGAATTAGATCAGAGCTTTTGTTTTGATGTTTATTCATAACTCAAAAGATTCATTTCAACTAACGGTCGCCAGGTGGCCTAATGCATTTTAATATTACCTGCTATGATTAGGGTCGCGATAGTTTAGGCTACAAAACCGCTGAAGTGGGCCGCGGTTCCAAAATGTTTGGGTTTAAACCCTGAATTAGGCAACTCTGTCATGAAATGAGCAGATACGAATTATCAAACGGAAAAGGCGACAGCGAACGGAAACGAAACAGGGGCGTAGCGACGGGGGGGGGGTATATCGGTATATACACCCCCTCCAAATCAGTCTAACTTAAAAAAGTTTTTTATGTGATTTACATGTGGTTATATGTGGTTTATATGGTTTATGTGGTTTATAGTTAAGATTTATACCCACCCAAAATATTTATACCCTCCCAAATCAAATTCCTGGCTACGCCCCTGAAACGAAGCAGTTCTAGGTTTTACAAAAAAATCGGAGAACTGAACAATATTTCTAATCTCTCCTAAAGTGCTGAGAGGCAAATGAGGTCTTGGTACTAAATGTAAAAACTCGGCCAAAGTGCTCATTGCTTTTCTTCTCGTCAGCAAAATTGCGAGCAATCCGAGAGTCCAAGAAATGTTCCAAAAGGATTCAACCTTTAAAACTGAAACTAACTTATATATATATATATATATATATATATATATATATATATATATATATATATATATATATGTAACAGTTAGGCCTATGTAGCACATGACATATGAACTAGGTCAAAGGTAAAGGTAAAGGTTCGCCCATACTCGATTTCGAGCTTCGGGCCCGACGCTGATCTCCGGTGTCAGGCAAGCAGCGACGCAGGTGGCTTCAGTCATTAATCTAGAGTAGTTTGCCATTGCTTTCTCTAGACCTGCGTTTTACCTTCGCAGCCACAGCTGCTACTCAGTTATCACCGCCCTCTGGCGAATGAAGGCTGAGTCGACCTTACGGCTCCTGTGGGGATCGAACCATCGTCCAACGCTGTTACCACTCTGCTAACTAGGTACCGAGGGCATAAAAAAGTATGTGATATAATAATAGTATATAATAAGTTGGGCCTATGCAATATACATTAAGCGCAATGCGTAGGCCTGCGATTTAAATTACAATATATAAAATATCTCACAAATAATATATTAGGCCTATGCAATATATATATATATATATATATATATATATATAAAATATGATGTACAATCATCATCATGTTCTCTGTCCTGGGACAGGTTCAGGGCTCCATTGTTTCCATTCTTCTCTGCATCTTGCTTCTTCTTTGATTTCGGCATAGATCTTGTGACTCTGTGCATCTGTTTTCATCAACCAGTCCAGTAGCATCCTCCTTGGTCTTCCTTTTGTCTTTTTTCCTCATTTACTTCTCTCAATTACTATTTTGAGTAATGATTCTCCTCTTAGTACGTGCCCAATCCCGTTCCTCTGTCTTTTTTGATGGTGCTGTTTAACGATCTTCTTTTTTATAGTGCTCATTATCAATCTTTGTTCGTCCACCATCTGTAGTACTTCATCGTTTGTTTTCTTGTCCGTCCACTTGATGTTTTCCATTCTTATCCATATCCACATTTCGAATGCTTCCAGCTTTTGTATGTCCTTCTTCTGGAGAGTCCAGGTTTCTGAGGCATATAAAGTGACACTCCATATCAGTGGCGTAACGTGGGGGGGGGCGGGGGGGAAAGCACTTTGTTGACTGCCCCCGGGCCCCGGGCGGGGGGGCCCCCAAAGAGGGGTCTAAGCTAGGGTTAGGTTAGGGTTAACCCTAACTTCTTAACCCTAACCATAGAAGTGAACGTGCTGACGACCTTTTTTTTTTTTTTTTTTTTTGCTCGTCAGGGTAAAAAAGGAGGTGATGACCTTTTTTTTTTTTGCTCGTCAGCCCGAAACTTTTAAACTTTGGGGCCCCCACATGACAAAGATGCCCCCCGGGCCCCCAAAAGTCACGCTACGCCACTGCTCCATATCAACGTTTTTATCAGTCTCTTCTTTAGTTCTCTATTTAGCTCTCCTCTTATTAGTTCTCCTCTGTCCAAAAAGGCTTGTTTTCCCATCGCTATTCTTCTCTTTATCTCCTCCTGACATCTGGAATCTTCTGTTATTAGGCTCCCAAGGTAACAAAATTGTGTAACCTGTTCCAGTTCTGTTCCATCAGCCGTTATGGTAAATCTATGTGGATTTTTTCTCTTTGTTATTACCATGATTTTTGTTCTTAGAGTGTTTATTGTCATGCCATATTCTTTTGATGTTGTATTTAGTTTGTCATTATTCTTTGTAGTTCTCCTTTACTCTCTGTTAGCATCGCTTGATCGTCTGCAAAACGTATGGCTTGTATCAGTTTCCCTCCTATGTTTATTCCCGCTATTTCTTCCTCTCTTATTAGTTCCTCAATGTAGATGTTGAATAGCAGCGGTGATAATGGACAGGTTGTCGTGATCCCCTTCCGATTTCTCCGGTCTCCGAGATATCATCGACTATTATTCCCTTGAAGCTCCAATGAAATGATGTACAGTATACTATTTAATATTTATTGTATAATGTTATATATATATAATATATATATAACTAGAAACATAATAGCTGCACAACAAAATTCTAGAATCTGAGAATAGTATATTAAAATCTAAATTACATTAAAATCATAACAGATTAAACTCTGGACGGTAAGGAGAGAGAGAGAGAGAGAGAGAGAGAGAGAGAGAAAGAGAGAGAGAGAGAAAGAGAGAAAGAGAGAGAAAGAGATGTTTACCTCCGTTGTTTTCTATGAAATTCGCCAAATGCTTTTGATTGGCACCTTTAAGAGCCTTAACAAAGTCCTTTTCCTTCTGATTTTTTGAAATATGATTAAGAATTTCTGCATTCCTGTCATAAAATGTTTCCTTGGCTTTGACTGCTGCCACCTGTCGTCTGTTCAGGATGCCATTCGAACAAAGATCGTCCAGAAGACCAGAATCCGGATCAATCTGTTCCTCAAGAAATTTTCTCTCGCGAATTATAAGTTCTTTCAATGGTCTATCGTCGAATTCTGTATTCTCCTCCGCTACGGTAGCAGATGGAGCTGGTCTTCGGCATATTACTTCCGTAAATCCATTCCTGTGCGGAACAGCGTTCTCTTCGGCTGAAGTTGGTTCTGGATTCAAAGTGTCGCTGGGGTCTTCAGGCGTCGTCGACCGCCTTTCTGAGGGAAAGTAAGAAGAAACAGTCTTGAGGGTCGTTTCCATTATCCCATTCAGCGCATTCTCTCTTGTACGCGAACCTTGCGCTGGTCTCAGTGTTACCAGATTCGCCGACGGGTCAACCATCTCGTTGACTTTTATCGGACTTTCCGTTTTACCAAATGGCGTTGTCTCGACGATTTTGTTCCAGTGTTTGCACATTTTGCATTTTCTGCCTCAGTCTGTTTCCATCGACGCCTAATCCAGCGCTGATGAACTCTGCTGGTTCTCAACATCGCCACTCACCGGTGAATAGTCCCTTGTTTCATTCCACAAACACTGCAGCTGTTGGTAAGCGTTTTCCTTTAAACGATATTTTCCATGCGTCATTTCACTCGACGTTTATGCGATTTCTTACCCAATAATGTAGCCTTTGTAGAGAATAAAAGACACAGTAACGATTAAAAACGAGACATTTTGGCCTTCGAAATATTATAACATTTCTTTCTCAGGTGTTTTCTTTTCGGCAGATTTTCATGACGCGTGCAAATATCTTTTCTTGGAACCAGTGGCGTCGGAACGATTTTCCGTCACGGGGTGCAGATTTTCTCGAGTTCAAAATTTTCTTTTTCAAATCCTTGACAAGCAAAAGCAGGTCATCTGCACGATTTTTAAGGGTGCAGACCTTCAATCTTCTTTCCAGAGTGCACTGCACCCCCTACATTTTTCCAGGGGGTGCAGTGCACCCCCACTTCGTACGGGCCTGCTTGGAACAGCTAACGCGATAGCTGCAGCGATGGTTTACTTGAATGTGTTGCTAAGAATTTGTAACAAAGCAGCCGTCCATATCTGGAAAATATCTCGACTGCTGACAGCAGTTCAGTGTTAGACAACTCAATCAAACGAAATACCTGCAGGACGCAGGATTTGCTTTGAATCTGCAACAGAAAATAGTTATAGCCTATAATTTGTCGAGAGGATTAACCCATTAACTGGGGATCCCGGATATATCCGTCCATTTTACAATGAGTTACAGTTAAATACACGGTTAAGGGGTTAATAAAATGAGGCAAAAGCAATTATCCAAATGAGACAGACGCGTCGGTCGCCGTCTCAAAACCTCGTGATGAATAGAAAGCTGATGAAGGCCGTTTGGGATTCAGCGTATAATGTGTTTCCGTCTACAGTTGTTTTGAATGTCAGAGCCAATAATTTCATTCGTATTAAGGAGCTCCCGATTATATAGGATAGAAAAATTAGCCTAAGCTAGTTTACTGCGCAATTTTATCATAGTTAACTTGCTCTAAGCATCGTAGGCTATACTTATTACTAGCACGCTGTCATATTGTAGGCTATATTGTATTCCGTCAGTATAAGAGTTCTATCCGAAAGAAATCAACGCATATGCAGCTCTTTAAGCGTAATAATGCATAGAATACGTGAAAGCACAACAAGTAAAAGAAAGTGCTAAAGGAACAAAGGGAAAATAGCCTGCTCTCCACTCTGCAATCTGTCCTAAATGTTGCGGCTCGTCTTGTGGCTAAAGCTCCTCGCTACTCTAGCATCTCAGACTTTATGCTTAACACCCTTCACTGGCTTCCAATTTCTGACCGCATTAAATTCAAACAAGTAATTATTGTTTATGCAGCACTTCGAGCAGGGACGTCATTTGGGGGGGGGGGGTAGGGGGCAATTGCCCCCCTGATTTTTAGGGGAAAATTTTTTCGCCAATGTTTGTGTTATTTAGTTTTTTTATATGCCCTAAAGGAGTGCTTGATATCGAGTAATCTGTAGTAACTAACTGTGAAAATGACTGACAAGCAAAAAAAAGGTCGTCAACTTTTTCGCAAACTTGTAACTTGTCAGGCTGAAAGTGTTTTGCCCCCCCCCTGAAAAACGGTGAAATGACGTCTCTGACTTCGAGGTCAGGCACCATCTTACATTACTGAGCTTTTCAAATCACCCTCTTCTGCTGCTCATCGCCTGCTCCGCTCCACTGATCAGAAGAATGTTTATGTCCCCAGATCACGCACTGCTCTTACCCAGCGTCGGGCTTTTGCAGTGACTGGACCCTCGCTCTGGAATGCCTTGAACCCATCCATTCGGGAATCACTTCTTACTTCCTCGCTCTGTTGAGTCTGTTCAATGCAAAAGCTAAAGTCCCGCTACTTTATCATGCGATTCCAATGCCAGGAGCGCCTCTGAGTAGAAATATAAGAGGCGCTATACAAATGCTACATTGCATTACATTACAATACTCACCAACATTTAAAGTAAATCACGTAATTTGGTATTAGCATTCACCAAAGACAAACAAGTCCCACTCTTAACTCCCCAATTGTATACCAATCAGGCTCATGCAGAAAAAGAGAGTTTTAACCACCAAGACATGTGGGTCTATCAGGTTATCAACAGAGGCGCGGTTGTAGAAAAAAAACTGGGGAGCCATGCTTTCTAGTCTGCGGCGGCTGTGAGGCCTGAAGCGCCTCTAGCTCACGACAGAGTCTGATGAGCAAGAAAGGTCATCGCCAATCTCAATGTCATGCTCCTCGCCTGGGGTAATTTAATAGGCCAACCAAAATACTGGGGTGGGTGGGAGAGAGAGAGAGAGAGAGAGAGAGAGAGAGAGAGAGAGAGAGAGAGAGAGAGAAACCAAGATGTAAGCTTAGTAGAATATTACGTGTTACCCGATCAATCATTTTAAGGCCTACAATGATAACACTGGTCAACAAATTTTATGCAAGTTTTTGTTTCCTCTACAAATTTTGGTGAAACTAATAGATTTTGACTTGCTGAACACAAATATGTAATTAGAATTTCTGTATCACGTAAGGTTTTTAAGAAATCGACAATTTAGCATTTAGTATTGTAACGTCTTCTGCAACCTAATCCTACAGAAGGATCTAGGCAATAATGACAAGACATGAGAAAATTAGAAATGTTTTGCTGTAGATTTTCGTTTGTAGTCACTGTCCTGTGCTTCACGTATCAGTGACCAACAGTAGTCTCCGAGCATAGACGGTCTCCACTTTCCCTGGTAGCGTTTCTCGATGCTGGCAATGTCTTTGTGAAATCTTTCACCATGTTCATCACTGACGGCGCCGAGATTATCTGGGAAGAAGTCCAAGTGAGAATGAAGGAAGTGTATCTTCAGTGACATGTTGCATTTCATTGCCTTGTAAGCTTGTAGCAGATTTCCAACTTGTTCAACATAGTTTGACGCCTTGTAGTTGCCCAGAAAGTTAGCAACAACATCCCTGAAGGCTGTCCAGGCAACATGCTCGGCACCCTGCAGAAGGCCCTCAAAGTGGCTGTCCTTGAGCATCTCTCGAATCTGTGGGCCAACAAAAACGCCTTCTTTTATTTTAGCATCACTGGTGCGTGGAAACCTTTGTCGTAAGTATGTAAAGGTTTCACTTTCTTTGTTCATTGCTTTGACAAAGTTTTTTTCATTAACCCAATTTTGATGTGCAAAGGGTGGAGATAAATGTTCTTCGGATCAACGAGAGGATCATGTTTAACGTTCTTCTGTCCTGGAACCAAGTCCCCTGCGAGGTGGCCAGACCTTTCTCACATAATGTGAATCTCTAGCTCGGCTGTCCCACTCGCAAAGAAAGCAGCAGTACTTGGTGTAGCCTAGCTGCAGACCGAGTAGAATTGCAACAACTTTCAGATCTCCACATATATTCCAGTTGTATCTCGAGTATTCTGTGTGTTTCAATAACAGCTGCATGTTCTCATATGTTTCATTCATGTAAGCAGCATGTCCAATGGGTACTGAAGGGTATGAATTGCCATTGTGCAGCAAAACAGCCTTTAAACTTAACAGCGAAGAATCAACAAAAGTCGCCATTCGGATGGATTGTGCTTACAGCCGAAAGCAGAAAGCAATCCATCGATGTCAATGCAAAAAGTAAGACTGTCGATTTTTTTAAGAATCGAGTCAAGTCTTCATGCCGTTTACGAAATACTGAAATTTTTGTACTTGGAGAGAGCAGATTCCATCCTTGCAACCTAGATCCAAGCAATTCTGCTTGATTTCTTGACAAATCTAAGTCTCTGACCAGATCATTGAGCTCTGCCTGAGAAATCAAATGAGGATTGCTGGATGTCGATGGCTCAAACTCTGAGTCTTCCGTAGCTGAATCATCAACTATCTGCAGCATTTCATATGTCTCTGCATGCTCGTCCTCGTCCTCCAGTGTCCAAAACTCGGGGGGGTTGGAACAAGAAGACTCTCGTCGTGTGGAACTGGTCTCATTGCCGAGGCAAGGTTAGGATACTCAATAGACTTCCTATTCTTTGAAGAAAATCCTGCAACATTCGTCATGCATAAATAGCAATCCGTTACATGATTATTCTGCTCCTCCATATCATTGGTATGGCGAATGGCATGGATGGACCCTTTACCTGCAAGCCAAGCTCGCAGACTGGTAGCACAAGATGAACAACATATATGAGGTGCCCATACTTTGTCCTGGTCGCCAATTTTGCATCCAAAATATAACTCATATCCTTTCTTTATGATTGCTGTCATACTCCGCTTCTGTGATTTCAACGTAAACTCTCCACAGATGTAGCAGAACGTGTCACTGCTATTGCGACAACGACGCGACATTTCAGAAACTTTAATTAAATTAGTTAATATATTCAATTCACAGCCTTTAACTAAACAGTTATATCTCATCAAATAGAAAGACTGCAGCTGCTTCCTAGTGCTGCTTGGTATTTATATAGGACTGCGTAACCATAGCAACAATACATGCTAGGCATGTAGTCTTGAAGACAGGTTTGGGCGCGTCTGGGCATGTCTGGACATGCCTAATTATACTAATTTTCAAAATCCATGTAGTTAAGTGAGTCAGGAGTGCATATTACATCTGTTATGGCGGTCACATAAGATTCTTGCCTAACCTGAATACCCATAACTCAGATAACTCTCGAAAACCACGATTTTAAAATTCTTATAATTTTAAATTTTAAAATCAGCTTTTTCTCAAAAAACCTACGTGATAGGAAAATTTCAAAATTATTCCTGTAATCAGCATGACAAAATCTACCTGGAACACCAGAAATTGCACATGAAACAAAAACCTTGTTGACCAGTGTAATTACTTGATGAAGAAGGTTGCTCTTTAGACCTACACAGTGTAGCTAAAAATGAAATTGGCATGATTTTATATTACTCTGCTACGTTGCCACTAAGCCACTTTAAATCATGCTAAGTAAGTTAAGTAAGCAACAGAAACGACACTAAACGTCTTCGATTTAGGCCTAGTTCCCAACGTAGTGCAGAGTCTTCTTGGGAGTTCTTGCACACTTCACTATACTGTACAATTGTGGAAACAATGAACAACGATTAGAGTGGTCGTGTTTTTGATGGTCACTAACTCTTCTTCTGAGAAGAAGATGGATCATTTTCTTGGCGGAAACAGATTTAACCGATCAACGGCGACCTTCGTTCAACAATGTCACAAAACGGCTGGTCAATTGGACCGAGCATTCTTCGTATGAAGAATATGAGAAACTGCGATTTTGATGAAGTCGTTGATGAGTTTACAGTCAAGAAAGCTCGAAGGAATAGGTTCTGATGTTAAATAGTCTACTGTAGTGTAGATGAGTAAATAATGATGAAAATACTAACAAGGTTTACAGTGGATCAGAAGGGTCTGCCCTGTGTGAGAACCACCATTGGTCTATTGTCTTGGTGGTTAAATAAAAATTAGCAGAGTAATATAAAATCATGCCAATTTCATTTTTAGCTACGTTGTGTAGGTCTAAAGAGCAACCTTCTTCATCAAGTAATTATCATTGTAGGCCTTAAAATGACTGATCGGGTAACACGTAATATTCTACTAAGCTTACATCTATTCTAAGCTTCCTCAGCATGTATGACTGACTTCCTGTGTAGAGTCTACCTCCATCAGGACCCATGTATAATGTATATACCGTATAGACGAGCCTCATGAGACCAGTGTTTAATCTAGACTCTGGACTCCGGGTGGAAACTGACAAAGCCGGGGGGAAGTCAGCTAGGGGGCTGCTGTTAGATGATTTAATATGCCAAAATTTCCGAGGGCGAATTTGAAATTTCCGGGGGGAAGGGCAAACCCCGAAAAACGGCCTAGATTAAACCCTGCTCATGACTTATCTATAGCACATGGGGTCTCATGTGTCCCAAGGCCGCAGGAAAACCCCGATGCGAATATGCAGCGGCACGAACACCGCATTTAACGAGAAAGCTGCCACTACAGCCTTTAGAATACAACGTACAGACACAACGAAGACTAAGAGGAAGTCGTAAACGTCTCGCGTCGGCAAATGAAGCTTTTCGAGCCCTTAGCTTTAACCGTTTCTTTAGAAGGAACTTCAAAAGACTACTCGTCCTGCACGTAACTCCGCCATAGCCATCATTGACAAGCCCAGCATATTATAATGACTCCCATATAATAATAACTCCCACTCTCATTATTATATAGCCTATATATAATAACTATCTCTATATTACAGTATAATAACTCCCCAGAAGAAGTAGGTCTAAAAATTGAAAAATAACCCCAATTTATAAAAATGTCTCTAAAATGGTTAGGCCTATATGAAATTATAGACCCATTTCCAATCTCCCAGTTTTCCTAAAATTCCTGAAAGGGCAATGCTTACCAGAATGTTAAACTACTTAGATGCATTTGATATGCTATCCACTGATCAATATGGTTTCAGCCCTATTTCTCCACTTAAATGCCAATAATGAATTTAATTGATACCAAAACAACAAATTTTGAATTTCACAAGCACACTCTTGGAACAATCCTCGATATAAAAAACTTTTGGTGTTCTCTGCCTGGCTTCTGAAAAACTAAGGGAGTTATTATAATATAGAGAGAGTTATTATTTTTTATATATATATATATATATATATATATATATATATATATATATATATATATATATATATATATTAGGTGCCCGTCAAAACTAAAGTTCTTAATTTCTACTGTGGCACCCTCCCATTTTGTTATGTGCTGTGAAATAAGTTCTCTGTAATTTTTTCAGATTTTTTAAATCAAATTTAATGGTTGCTCAACTGCTCTAAAGTTGTCAGATTTCTAAATAGATGAAAATTTTTACACGTGGAAATTCCATATAAGTTTTTCAACAGTTAAATGCATACTTTTAATACTGTGAGGCACCAGGTTAACAATTAAGTTGTAAATATTCTCAAGAACTAGAAGGTTCAATTGCCTCCAAGAAAATTATCAATTGCCATTCTATTAAGCCTAGTGCGTCTCAGGTCTCTAGTGCGGTCTGTGGAACATCAACATTGGCACCGACAAACAGCGACTTTCTTGCTTCTGGATACTTTGGTCTGTGTTTTGATATAAGATACTTTTCTGTTCTTTATTTGTCGCAATACTGTATAGTTGTGAAAGTCCTGTATCAGTTTGAAAGCTCACTCTGTCCTGTCATTTACAACTGCCAAACTGTTGAGACATTTTTGGTTACCTGAAATTCATCACGGTTTTACTAGCTGTCTTGATCTGTGCGTGTGTGAGGAAATCAACTTTCAGGTCAAGAGCATTAAAGAAAGACTTAGTATTGTTTATGACAAAGCTGCTGAGCTCCTTTTCAGAAATGGTACTGGGCTTGAACTGAATTCCTTTAGGTGTTTCTGTCTACTAAGTGCATTGCTCATCTTTCGTTTTAATGCGGCTGTCTGCAATGTCGTAAAAAATGCAAAGGCTATTACTTCCTCACTCAGGTACCATATAAGTATGCTGATCTGTAGCATAGGAAATGCCCTTGTTCAAAGCCACATTCCGGTCAGCTTGGACATACAGTAATGTCCAGGTTTTTGCGTACAACAGGCATCCAAAAAGGCTCATCTCCTTCACTGCAGTTTCTTCACGTGTTTGAGCTGTTCTATAAGCATCCGCACTTTTGCACAGTTCAGAAGCTTGACCATCCAGTGGACTCGGTACATAGATCTGGGTACCATAAATAAATGAATAAGCCAATATCTGGACCAGAGATGATCGGTCACAACAGTCTCTAAAAACACCACCAACAACTACTTCATGCACATGAAGTTGGTATACCAGATGCAAAAGGTTCTAGTAAAGCATGGTCTCTATCATGACAAACCCCACTTCGTATGCCAGTATTCAAAGCTGTCGAAGCATATGTCTTTCACGTGACTTTGAATGCCCATTCTGTAATCATTATTGTACAACTGCATTGCTCTGGTACATATAAGTGGGTTTGGAAAACCAAGTACCTGCTCCACTTGAAAACTTGATACCAAGATTGGCAGTCTATCAACTTGTTCACAGCCTACAGTGTCTGGCAAACATCTTGCCATCCCAGTGTACTACTGAAGTTAAGGATGGATTAAAATTTGCCAGCCTTTGCCATCTGTTCACGAAACTGTAGTCAAGCTATTCTAATTACTTTAAGCAGATTACATGCTGATATCAAATGTGATGATGCGTTCCATAATTTCATCTAATATTACAACAATATTTTGCCAGGAATATGCTTACTATAATAGTAATTCGCACAGATCAGCATAATAGTAGCACAATTCATACATAACCTGAAATGTGTACTATTACCCATATTATTAACCATAAGTGACATAAAACAGTACTGTACACACTGGTTGCTGGTAATAAAGACATGATAATTTGCTAAATAATTAATTAATTGTATATAACAAAGCACACTTGTTACAGTTTAATGCTTATAAGTATTAACCGGTGGCAGTACTAATTTGACAGTTAATAATTAAAATTATTCAAAGTGTTGTCTGCAAAAAACAAAAATGGTAATCATAGAATATTCATATATTTTTTTAAAATATTCAAATAGATAAGTAGCAGATGTAAATGACATTGGGCATTGAGCAATAAAAGTTGCACAACAAGCATGTTTTAGAAAATTCGCTAAATGGCATTTTCCACTAAATTTTCAACATGTTGAGCAACCAGTAAATGTCGTCATAAAGAGCTGAAATTTTGCACTGTTGCTGCTCTTATATGGGGTAACAAGTTGAGGGGTACCACATTAACATTTCTCAACTTCAAATTTTTACATTGGTTTGATGGGCACCTAATATATATATATATATATATATATATATATATATATATATATATATATATATAATAATGATGGGGAGTCATTATTATATATATCATAATGATGGGGAGTCATTATTATACGGGAGTCATTATAATATACTATACCCGGTTGAGAGAGGAGGAGCCATACACACACACACACACACACACACACAAACACACACACAAACACGCGCACAGACGCTCTTCGTCTTTGATATCAACGCGTCTTTAGACAAACACAACACACACACACACACACATACTGCTCTTGAGACTTTGTCTGTCTTTGTATACATCGACCAGTAGTTTAATGTTGTAAACCAGGCGACAGCCGTCGTTTAGACTAGTCGCTTCTGACGAAGCGCCGTTTAGTCCCCGTCAGAGACATTTCAGAGCAAAGTTCAAATCGTTCGAATACCTTAACACGGCGCTTCAAGCAATCTGGGTGGCGTCGGTGGTTTTCTGGTTTTGTAAATTTGTAGAGAAATATTTTCTGATAAGTTTGTGAAAATCAGATCTTAAGATTCTAGGTCTAAATGGCAAATCGTTAGTCCGTAATCTTAAAAAAATCTTGTCTCTTATAAGTTACAAGCTGTTTAAGAAACGGATGGGCGAGATACAACCGGCATTGTTTTAGTGCAAGAGTGGTAGACACGTGGAAATAATTGGACGAGAAGATAGTAATGGCTAATAGTGTACAGGGGCGTAGCCAGGAATTTGATTTGGGAGGGTATAAATATTTTGGGTGGGTATAAATCTTAACTATAAACCATACAAACCACATATAACCACATGTAAATCACATAAAAACTTTAAGGTAGACTGTTTGGGGGTATATACCGATATACCCCCCGGCGCTACGCCCCTGATAGTGTAAATAATTTCAGTAAAATTCTGCCCAACCACAACGAAAGATTCGTGACGTGGATCATCTGAAAGAATAGCTAACATTGTGCTGGGATCAGATCCGACAGGATATGATAACAATGATAGACAGCGTTTGACCAGTGGTTGGGCAGAACTGGTTATTCGGGCTAAAGAGGGACACATTGAACATCGTTTGGACTAAGACTACCTTCCGTAGTCTAACTTTGCGATTACGTGACGCATCGTATACGTTAATGTTTTAATGACGTCAATTTCGGGTCTACCTGTTTGTTACCGTTTTTTCGTCATATGTTATCGCAGTGTTAATTACGTTAGATTTTTAGAATTCTCGAGTAAATCTTCTCAACTTTCGTATTTTTATTTCCTTCGTACCTTAGACATCAAGGAAGTTAGGCCTACATCGCTTCAAAATCGAGCGGAATTTAGTCTATTCCCACGCTCTGTATTTGACATTTGTACTCGTTTTAAGTTATGCGATCGAGTTGTCACGAGTTACAATACGCCATTCAACTGAGAACATTGGCCTTTGTAACCAACGGAAACCCACAAAATAATGTAAAACACCCGCCCTTATATAGCGAAGATAACCCCTTCACATCCTCCTCCTCCTACGACTCCTCAGTCCTCATTGCTAACCGACCAGACTGAACCACCGATATAAAGCAAATCTTACCCGTTAAATAATATTATTTCTCTCTCTTGCTAAGAAACAATGACAATGGAGCGAAAGAGCGAGACAGACAGACAGACAGACAGACAGACTGACTGGCTGACTGACTGACAGACAGACAGACAGACAGACAGACACAGAGACGTCATTTCACTGTTTTTCAGGGGGGGGCAAAACACTTTTGATCTGACACAAGTTAAAAGTTTGCGAAAAAGTTGACGACCTTTTTTTTTGCTCGTCAGCCGTTTATAACGGTTAGTTACTTTTCAGACTAGACTACTCCACATCATATACATCATATCAGGCGCTCCTTTAGGACATGTAAAAAAACTAAATACTAAATAACACAAGAAAAAATTTTTTTTCTCAAAATCAGGGGGGCAAATGCCCCCCTGTCCCCCCAATGACGTCCCTGGACAGACAGACAGAGAACCAGAGACAAAGACAGAAAGACTGAGCCAGAGAGAGAGAGAGAGACAGGCAGACAGAGACAGACAAAAAGACAGAGACAGAGAGAGACAGACAAAGACAGAGAGACAGACAGACACCAACCAACCAATCAATCAATCAATGCATCTGACTAGACTCTTGATCTGATGTTAGAGATAAAGTCATCTTTTTGAAACTGTGAGTGAAATGTATGACAGTCCTCTAGCTAAGGCTTCTAATTCCTGTCCACATCTGATGCACAATCGCCAGAACAACGACGACGACGACGACACATTCACTGTCGTTGAGTCAAATAGCAAATATAGCAATATTGATAAATGTTCTGTAATGCATGTTGGGAAGTCTAAGTCTCTGATGGAGCTGCTGCTTAATAATGGTAATGAATATTCTTTAGGGGGAAGGTTCTAACCACAACAGAAAAAGAAAGAGACTTGGGGATAATCATCCATAGAAGTATGAATCCATCTCACCAATGCATGGAGGCAGCAAAAAAGGGAAACCAAATGTTGGGAATGGTGAAAAGGACAATTGTGAGTCGTGACAAAGAGATAATCATTAAACTTTAGAAGTCATTAGTAAGGCCTCATCTAGAATACTGTGTTCAGGCTTGAAATCCATTCTTGAAAAAAGATACAGAACTTTTAGAAAAAGTGTAAAGACGAGCAACGAAGATGGTCAATGGGTGCCATAATTTAAGCTACGAAAAAAGACTTCAATATTGTGGACTGACAACATTAGAAAGGAGAAGAGAGAGAGGGGATTTGATAGAAACATGCAAAATAATGACTGGGAAAGTAAGTAAAGTAAAGTAAAATCTCGTAAACTTCTACAGCGCCCCGGAAAGCAGCACAGCAGTAGCTGCTTATTCTTATGCGCTTAATCTTTCTTGAAATAGCTATAGCCAGGGTGGTTTGTCGGCCGGGCAAAGGTCAGTGTATCTATGAGGCGGCGGGTCAGGTTGTTGTTGCTATGGGGGAAATGACTTTTCGAATAGGAAGGTTTTAAGTAGATGTGCCATATGATCGATTCTTTACATTGGCACACTATAGCAGCACAAGAGGCCACAAGTGCAAATTGTTTAAGCAGAGGGTTGGTCCAAGAAAAAAAACTTTTTTAGTGCAAGGGTTGTGGACAAATGGAACAGTTTGGACGAGGTGGGAGTGACAGTTGAAACAGTAAACGGATTCAAAGGCTATCTAGATAAACTAGGTTATTGAATGCAGATGGTTACATCAGTGGTTTTCACACAGGCTTACTTAGCCTCCTAAACCACTTAAAATCACATTATTATTATTATACTTAATGTACAATACTTTTCACTTTTAAGCATCACTTTCATTTTCACGCAGCATCTCAGATGCTGACGCTGGTGTTTTCCGCGCAACAAAAGACCGTCACGTGACCATCGGCTTCTTTCGATCATCGCCCCAGAGGCTCTGTCCCTGGGCACCCCCCCCAACCCCCGTCGCTGCGTTGGGCGACCCAAAACCTCCAAGCGACAGCATTTCGCCTTGCTCAAATGTTTATCTCACGATATGGACTGCCATGCATGGAGGTAAAACGTAAGCTAATCTTTACTTTAATAATAATAATAATAATAATAATAATAATAATAATAATAATAAAGGCCTACTCGCAGGGCTGAAAAATGTGATTTTTAAAAATCTAGGTTTTAGGTTTTTAAAAACTAAACGTTTCTAAAAAGCCAAATTTTAGGTTTATAGGTTTTTGTTTTAAGTCTTAAGTTTAAGTTTTAAATGAAAAAATCCCATTTTTAATTTTTAAAATTTCTTTTTACTCTCTGCAGACAGAGAAGAACACATATGTGACGGGAATACAGAGGAGGTCTATGGATGTTGACATGCTAAGCATTAAATTTAAACCCTAAAAATTCTAAAAACCTGAAACCTCACTTCATTTCTGAAACCCGAGGTTTTTTCCAGCCCTGTCTACATGTGAAGATAGGAAGAGTCATAATAGCGTCTAAACCGCTTTAGTGCCAGTGAACCCGCTAGGCCGGGATTTGATAGTTTTTGGCTTTCATTAATATAATATACTGTGGGCCAAAGTAGATACCAATTGAGATAACCATCTTATTTCTTGCTTGCACTCAACGTGGCTAGGCAGGCCTACATCCTACACGGTCAATTATGTCTCATTAGCAGTGTTGGAGTTGCCAGGGGAGTGGAGGAGGTTGAAACCCCCATAGCCAACTTTGCAAACCGTCCCAAAATCGCATATTGGGTACATGCAGTTTCTGTCATTCATTGAATTTCAGTCCTCAACCCCTCCCCCTCCAGTTCAAATTTCACAACTCCAACACTGCCATTAGTCGTTCTGTTAGTATTATTGTGGCTACAAAATTAATGGCAGTGGCTGGTTCAGACATTTTTAAAAACCCAGTCCATCAGAATTCAGACCCAACCCAAGAAAGCAATATGGCTACTTGACCCAACCCAATCCAACCCACCGTAATACAGCACGATTTCTTAAACCAGTCGAAAATTAATAAATAAAATAGATTCTCTGGCCAATCCACCATAAGCATTGAAATTTCTGACCCAAACCAACCCGATCCAACCAACCCCATGGATGGACCCAACCTAAGCCAATGTCAGGACTGGCTGACATCAACTGACTGTTTACAAGGGAATCCACAGCGCATGCGCATGATCTATATCTCGGATGTTTATTGTATGCAGATGATATCTTAATGGTGTCGCATTCTATATCCGGCATGCAGCACATGCTTGGTATTTGCACCAATGACTTTGTAGATCTGGATTTGAAATTTAATGTGAAGAAATCTATGGTCATGAGGATTGGGACACGCTGCAATATCGCATGTGCTGCATTGGTCCTGGATGGTGGTGCCTTGCCATATGTGGAGGATATTAGGTATCTTGGAGTGACACTGAAAAAGGGCAGACACTTCGGATTATCTATTTCGGAAGTTAAATTAAATTTTTTCGTACGTGTAACTTTTTGTATAGTCGTTGCAGAGCTGCCGAGTCTGAATTGATATGTGCTAACCTTGTAAAGAGTTACTGTCAATCTATTGTATTGTGTGGCTTGGAAGCCACGTGTCCAAACAAAACGTTACAAAAGTAGGGCCTACTTTTGATGCTCTTGACAGATTGATACAAGTAGCTGTGTGTAAAATTTTTAAAACAGGCGAGGCAGGTAATGTTGAATGTATTAGAGATTTGACGGGTTTGGAAAGTATACATGCTGTTGTGTAAAAAAAGCGACAAGCGTTCTTTGTCAATAAATATGCGAAGAAGCCGCTGTAGCCTACTTTGCTGATTGTATTGATAGAATTTGTCTGAGGGCAGAGGCTGGCGGGATGGGCAGTGATAGTGGCAGGTAGCGATGGACTGTACTGTGTAAAGTGTGTGTTTAGTTTATTAGTATATTAGTTTTTTTTAGTTCAGTTGATTTGTGTTAATCCTTGTTTGTGTGCTGTTTGGTGTTGTGCTTGTCACGAATAAAGTGTCTTATTAGTTCTTGTGAATTTCTTGAGTCGTTTTATCTACAAATTCTTATAAAAAGTATACAAGTCTGTAGAAAATGAAATTTCAAAACATTATACCCATTACAAAGCGCCTATTTTTTAAAAAAACGTACATTTCTACGTCCAGTTCTCAAACGTATTCAAGCACTGGCGTACCTAAGAGGATGGAGAGGCGGTCCGCCCCGGGCTGAACAAAAATGGGTGACAATTATTTTTCGGCCCTTTAACCCACCGACGGCGATTGCGCAAGTAAGGAAGTCCCTCACCCAGGCCCGCCGGAACGAATTTTGGTCAGGGGGTGCAGATTTTTTCGAAGTGAAATTTTCTCTTTCAAATCCTTGACAAGCAAAACAGGTCTTCAACGCTAGAATTTACCTTCAAAATAGCTTGACAAGCAAAAAATGGTCGTCTGTACACTCTGCACCCCCTGTTTTTCAGGATTCAGGGGGTGCAGACCATCCTCTTTCCAGGGAGTGCATTGCACCCCCTGAATTTTTCCAGGGGTGCAGCTGCATCCTCTGCACCTCTACTTCTGGCGGGCGTGCCTGCCCTCACCCTCACGTGCCTTGTGTCTAAACTCTGGCAATCTGGTCTGTTCAATTAATAATGGGTGACTTATGCTAAAATAGGCCTAAAGCTGAAGCAAAGGCGTCTGTTAAATCGTTCTCAGTAATTGGGCGAATGAAACGTAGCACTTCCGCGATCAATTCTCGGTTGCGGCACCTATAGAAGGGGATCGTCAAATCCAAAATTAGACAAAGAGCAAGCGAGCTCCTAAGTTACAGCGCAATAACCTATCTCTAGCAATTATATAAATAATAGTCTATGCATAGGGCCTAAGTCAATAAAATCTTCAAAGTTCCCAACTTTCCATTGATCTGAAGTGCACTGTCGATGGACGCTATGTATCAGCAGAAATCGTACTTTCCATAGACATGCAAATTATTTCCAAGAATTCCTTTTCGAAATCACATTTCAAGACGATGACGTCAGAACGCCATCCTCAAGATCAGTCTAGAACGAACGCAGGGGCTAACCCCTGTAGGCCTATCCATCACGTGGTTGAGCCAACTGCGCCCTCCCCTAAAGCCTAGAGGGGTCTAGAATCATCGCTTCCCAAAATTTGGGGTTATACTTGATTCAAATCTTGAAATTTTGTTTTATTAATTTTATCTAATTTTTATTTATATTTTTTATTAATTTCAAGACTGTGTTGACGTTCAAATAAATAAATAATGACTTAACGAAATTTTCAATAATGTTCGAACTGCAGTATACTAGAGCAGTGGTTCTCAGACTCATTTGCCTCGCGGACCACTTTTGAAGATCAAAAATTTCTCGGGGACCATCTGAAAATTGAGAAAATCATGACAAGCAAATATAAGGTCATCGCGTGTGATCTTCGTCCTTCGCCAGTGCCCCGATAAGCAAAATAAAGGTCGTCACCTTACAGTACTTAATTGTGCCACTATACGCCACTGACATGGAAAATATGTCTTGAAAAATATGACATGGAGATTATGTCTAATTTTTATTAACGCTTTTTCAGAATTTGCCGCGGACCACTAGACCCCTTCTCTCGGACCACGTTTGGTCCGCGGACCATGGGTTGAGAACCGCTGTAATAATGATGTACTATATCTGTACTAGAGTCTAGATTCTGCTGTTTCTACGAAATCGAATTTTGTTCGAGCACTCAGACAAGGAGTAGTAGTCCATGACTCAGAGCACCCCGCCGGCTTTCGTTAATTCAATCTGCACGCAGCTGTTGTGTTCGGATGTAAAGAATGACGGTAATTATCCAATGCACCCGCTGTTATATTGTGAATGCAACGTTTTATGTTTTTTCACATTCTAAAGTGCAGCGGCACCACCTAGCGAAAATCAGGCTGGGATAAGACGCGTTCACCAAAAATGTGAGTTATATACTTGGAGGAATGCTTATATAGTCTATATAGTCTATATATGGTTGATCGCTACAGTGTATAGTAAATGAAGCTTTAAATGCATCGTCCAAATAACTTGTCTTCCTTACTATCATCTGCTTTGATAGCGTCACGGTGATGTTTTTATTTGGTTTATTAACTTTATTTGCTGTCTGATTTTTTTGTAAAATAAATTCTATATATTTTAAGGCAGACTATCCAACGGTGATAGTTTCATAATAAAGAGGTTGCGTCCGGAGAATTGTTGGAGTTCGAGACGACTTCAGACAGAATTTCCGAACAAGATTTGGATTA